>MU882683.1:0-33887 GCA_036418205.1 Ostertagia ostertagi
CCTGGCTCAGAGTTACCGTAGCTTTTTGGGAGTCGCCGCACCATGATGCCCCCCTAACTGGAATAGACCCCCAATTAAGTAATTAATACCCTGAGGCGTTTCTCATCTCATTCATAGACGGTGATAGCGCTATATTTAATATGTGAAAAACACAAATATGTTGCGCAACCACTTTTCATAGTGGGCGGAGCAAACTGGCAGGAGGTAGATTTTTTTCGAGGACGAGTTTCACGGTTTTCGAGGATAGGATCGCTTTAGCAGAATGAAAACAACTCCGATAAGCGAAATAATCAAAGAAATAGCGGTGGCTGCTGGAATGATCAAATGGTGTTTGGCGATGCAGTCTCGGTCACCGCGTAGTCGTTGCAGGACCGAGCGCATACGCTTGTCGTCGGCATCGAATCCGAAGTCTGAAATGAGTGGGTCAGTCGAGACTGCCGAAATGGATTCACTACGAACTCACCGATCTGAGGATCCAACACGTCGATCTGTTGAGCACGTACGTCCACCTCGACGCTACCATTGGCATCGAAGATTGGAATCTGGAGTGTACTTGGTTATGGGCGAAGCTTCCCAGCAGATTAGCCCACGATAGGGAATCAAGCTCTCTCAATCTTGGGATTTACGGTAGAATGAAAAAACGCTAGTTCTAAATAGGGGCGCTCTAACCTTTCCTCAAGCCCACCTCAACCACTTTTTGCCA
This sequence comes from Ostertagia ostertagi, assembly GCA_036418205.1. NCBI lineage: Eukaryota > Metazoa > Nematoda > Chromadorea > Rhabditida > Trichostrongylidae > Ostertagia > Ostertagia ostertagi. The sequence continues at coordinate 704 of MU882683.1, forward strand.
TAGCCAGACTAGAATCACGAAGAAATGCCTCCAATTTGCCGTGGCCGTTCAAGATGAGATGTTTGTCTACTCAAATATGTGGATTTGTATGCTGATTGCATAATCTGCCTTCCAAATCTGCTAAACGACTCTCTGAGCGGAGTTATGAAGCCGTAAAAGCGCAGCGGTAATGGTGTGGCTCTTAGGAAAATGCTCGTGAGATCGGTCCCTGTGCGGGTTTACTTCTTTGCTTTTGTGCGCGGTGCTTCTAAGAATACTTCTGTGAAAGTCCTTGCTCTCATTCACCTCTAAAATGGGTTTACGATGAAGTCTGGGACCACTTGAGCATATTTATGAGCATAGATTGGAGACTGGTGTTCAAGCGAATTTAGGCGTATTCATCTCATGCTGAGTGACCATAGCGATTCGAGGGCCTTTCTTTGTCAGCCCATGCCAACTGTTACGGTTATGTTGGGCGGCGGCTTTCGTTTCATTCCTTCGTTCATAGCTTACGTTAAGAAGTCGGCCCGATGGTCAGACTTCTTCACGAAAGCTCTGAACGAAAGGAATGAAGGCTTCGTGTCCCTCGAGCGAGGAGGATCCACTGGACACTCTAGCACGCGACAGGGACGAATGGAGACGTTGCTGGCGCCCGCTCGAGCAAATCGACGATCAACGGGACGACAGGTGATACAGGTGATATTGGTGGGCGTGCAGCGATATGGTTGGATTATGCGCCCAAGCTTTGCTAAGACTGGTGTTAGACTTGGCGACTCACGCGATCGCTAGCGATTGACCGCAAAGTCGGACCAGCCTGGGGAACTCAGCCCTTTCGTTTCCGATAGCAAATAAGTATAGCTTCTCATTACATTCGCTACCAACGAATTAAAGGAGGATTCCACGATAAGGTTGGGTAAGGTTCGACAGGAGGCCCGTCGCTGGCAACAATGCAGAATCAGCGGACGAGTCGCAGCGGGTGCTGTAGTGATTTCACGTCAAGTTGAGTAGAGTGTACCTTTGTACGTCCCACATCGCACATCACGCACTGTGACTCGTCCTTGAATTTGCGTTCTTGCTGTGCGACGGACCATCCTGTCGTTTAACCGATAAGGCGAGGTCAACCAGAGGAAAAACTTACTAGTGAAAAAGAGAGGAACCCCCAGAAAGTTGGGGCCGACACGATCCTCCGGCCAATAGAGCATAGCTCTTTCCAACGCCCCCACGCTGTTGGCGGCGCATTTGCAACCTCTGCTCACATATCGCTACAGCTTTCTAGCCGGTTCAGTAGGAGAGAGATGGGTAGTCTTGGGAAACGGCCGCCACGATAAGAGTCGCATTTAGCGCGGAGTAACGGGCAATGTAGAGTCCATCTCTTGGTTTCTGGGCACTTCTTCATGAATTTTTACCTGATGGCACACTGATCACCTGCCTTGATTTCAATGGACTGCCTACTCCGCCTTCAAGCTAACGATAAGAGATCGAGGAAATGGACACACGTAAGTCTGTAGGAGGGTGGAACTAATCTGGACAGTATGGTTTCCCTCATGAACCGTGACTTCACATGGAGCCTACCTCATGAATAAATCCTGCTGATCGTGGTCGTAACCGCCGTTCGAATTTGATAGGATCTTCACAGGCAGGAATCTGAAAACGAACAGATGTTTCAAAAATCCACCACCGAAATTAGCTAACGATTATGGGTCTCGCAAGACACTTACCGGGCACTCAGTTTCACCCCGTAGATCAAGACGCACGCTGCACTGGAAGTTTACCACCACCTGTAGAGATCAGCAACTAATTAGAGAACTTTATTGAAAAAGTTAATTTCATAAAAAGTTGCGAATACGGCGCACTCTAAGCTATTAAAATTGACTAGGAAGTATACCTTGTCTGCGAAATTTGAACGCATGTGCTTCCTTTTGAGCTTGCAATTTTCCGGGACCATATTCAAGATTGTCAAGAAGGTACCGATCGATGGAGCATCTGAAAAATGCAGTAGATCTTATGGGTGATCTGCATCCACGGACTCTGTCGACTGTTTCACGTCAGATATTCGGCATGTTGGTTACCTCAAGTCTTAGCTAAATGAATCTTCCCAATGTTGCCAGAGCAAAGAGGATCAGTAGAACCGTTGGAACGCTCATATGGCGATGAGCCAGCGCTTGCCAAATCAATAGAAATGGATAGTATAGGTTACCTCAGAATTGCCCACTAAACGACTGTGGTAATGGGAATCCGGACTCATCTAGTAAGGGGGCGTGTGGTGCCACAGGGGTACCCCCAGGAGGCCCGTCGCGCGGCAAGAAGGCAGAGTCGGCGGACGAGTCGCAGCGCGTGATGTGCGATGTAGGACGTGCAATGGGACATTCTATTTAACTTGACGCGAAATCCCTATAGTACGCGCGCGACTCGTCCGCTGACTCGGCCTTGTTGCCGCGCGACGGGCCTCCTGGGGGGTACCCGTGCCATAGTTGCTGTCCGCCTGAAATTCCAGGAGGAAATCTCAAGGTGCGTGAACCATTCCGTTTTCGCTTTACACCCACCCTGGAGCTTTCCGACAATGAGCTGTTGCTCCACATGTCTCCGGCTTACTGGATGATACCCTGGGAATCGGCTTGAGATGGATCTCGTGGCCAAGATCAGTCTATATAGCTACATGGACGGCATAGTACTACATCTGACCTACAAATATTCGGATTCCTTTCGATCTCTCAATTTTTTTCGATCATCCTAGTTGATCAGTCAAGCTCGTGGTTAAAGACACAGGCCACAAAAGCCGCATCCACTTCCTTCCTACGTGTATCCGTAATTCCATGAAATGACGTCGGTACCCCAATAGAGATCAAAAAAACGAAGAGACTGCTCAAATAAGAGTTCAAAAAACAGGATAAACGTTGAGCGTATCTTTCTAGTCGAGCTGAGCTCATTCCTACTATGATCAAGTGATAAAGCAAATGCAACTGGAAAGTTTTGCTATTTCTTCTAACGGTCCCAACATAGGGCGGAAGTGGTGTAGTGACAAGTGGCGCGCTCCACGCGAGCGGTCCGGGATCAAATCCTGGGTCGTGAGTCGCCCGGGCCAACCAAGCCTTCCATCCCTCCGGGGTCGGTTAATTGGTACCAGACTTGTCTGGGAGGATAAAAAACACTGACTTGAACATCGGCTGGCCCCCGCAAGTCATTGTATAGGCCACATCGCATTCAAATGCCACTGCGAATGTACAAATGGAAGTAGAATGCGTGCCGCATCCCAAAAGGGATTGATCAACGGCAAATGCTTTATCCTTTTTTCCTTTTATCCTAACATATTCCCTTCACATGAAGTGGGAACGTTTCTGCTTAGCAAATGCTTAATAGAAACAAGGGAAGCTTGTGCTGAACCGTCCGCTCCAATCCCAGCTCCGCCAACGAGTCCTTCGAATAGTTACTACTAGTGGCTCCATTCCTACGCCATTTCTTTGTCCTTCCTTTTTTTCCCAAATATATATGTGGTGCGGGTTTATGCACTGGATTTAGGAAGAAACAGTTGTGTGCCAGGAGATGTAGGATTTTTGAAGATTCTGCTGGGCGGAAGTGGTGTAGTGACAAGTGGCGCGCTCACCACGCGAGCGGTCCGGGGATCAAATCCTGGGTCGTGAGTCGCCCGGGCCAACCAAGCCTTCCATCCCTCCGGGGTCGGTTAATTGGTACCAGACTTGTCTGGGAGGATAAAAACACTGACTTGTACATCGGCTGGCCCCCGCAAGTCATTGTATAGGCCACATCGCATTCAAACGCCACTACGAATGTACAAATGGAAGTAGAATGCGTGCCGCATCCCAAAAAGGGATTGATCAACGGCAAATGCTTTATCCTTTATCCTTTTTATACGAGTGGGTAGGATGCTCGAGAAAACAAATTGTTTAACGCAATCTTAGGACCCTTAGCACTAGCTAGTTCAAATTTCTAAAGGCTTTGTTCTGAATCTATAGAATGAAGTGAAAGTGTTGAATACGTGTGTGTTTAGAAAGTGCAATAAGCAACATGGCGCTTTTGCACTGCAGCCGCTCTCCTGGATAGATTCCTCGATTTTTCAACAGAATTTTTGTCTAGGGGATTGACTGTAAATACATGAGACATGATTCCCACATGGTTTGTAGTACCTACTGGTTATGAATACATCACAATTCCGTGGGAACGGTACTTTTAAATAGTGTTCAAATGACAGTCAGTGACCCAATAACGATGGTAAGCTAAGTAGTTTAATTTGTTCATCATTACCCTTTGTCATCCAGAATTGTGAATGTCGTCCCGGAACCATCCTCAACATGGCACGAGTGAACGGTCATGCACCAGAAATCTTGTAAAACAATTTTTTTGACTTGTTTTGTTTGTTAACTGCTGTTTTTGGCGCCGCAGTTCGCCTTGCGAATGTTTCACAAGAATGCTGGGTTGTGAACAAAACTTTCGCCCCAGGCGGGACTAGAACCCGCACCTCTCGCTTTCCGGGCAAGTGCGCTACCAGTTACGCTACCGGGGCACCATTTCATTCCAACTCAGCTTTTCATGGTATACGTACCATAGCTTTAGTTCAATCTTGATCGGAAGTTATATTGGCATTCACGAAAACTCGTCTTGGGAATCTGTTGAGTTCTGTGAATTCTCTGTAATAGGTAAACTTTTACTTAACGGCTCGAGTTGAGCGAAGCCTGGTTAGCGTCTTGCCTGAGCACAATGAGACTCAGGATCATGGCAAGGTGAACTCATTTCGGGAGCTGTGGTGCAATCTGCGGAGAGGGAGGTTCCAACGTCTGCGTCTGCCTGTCGTGAAAGCATTTCTTACCGGAAGTGAGGAGGATGCGTGCATAATACATGTCCTTCTGGGGAAAGTGGCAGGAGATCGATCATAAAATACAGATTCGAAGACCCAATCCGGCTGCAGGATTGCTGCATACGCTCTAGCGCTGGCTACCATTTTTGCTGTGAGGAGCGAAAAATTGTGGATTTGTGTTGATTAGCTTTAGCCATGAGTCAACTATGCGGGGAAATCTGGTACGCGCGCAAACAGTACAGTAATGCTCGGATTTCCAGGTGTTGGCTGGATAGTCACCACACTGATGACTCATCGATGGCGATTCGAAAAGAAAGTGAATAATCTCCTAGTATCTTGCCATTTATACTGTAGCTAAGGGTCATATAAATGATTCGCATTAGTGCGTGATGGATGAGGTGATTGATAAGACTCGTTGCCAAGGGGGGGGAGCATCAGACTAGCCTCCGCAATTTCTTGTGCACGCATTCAACTTGCACTACAGCTCGAATTAGAATCAGAGTGCGTGGCGCATCCTATGAATATTGAAGTCTTCGGCAAGTTCTTTGTATTTGTTCTTGATGTGCTGGACAACTAGTACGCTAGATAACCTAAGTACATGTGTTACAATTCAAGTGCACGGAAAAATATTAGCTGGGAAGATGGTATGGGACTGGCTGCAAGCTGTGACGTGGTGCGCGAATTCTGGGACATCGAAGCTCTTAAAAAATCCGAAATAGCGAAGCTGCTGAAACTATGAGAACAGGAAACCCTCCATAGAAGATGCTAGAAATCGCCTCAAATAGAGCACTCAATTTATTAAATTCCATTCGTGCTCGACTTTGGACACCTCACGCGGGTGATGTGCGTCACATGTCATGCGATGGAGATTTACTGCTACGGTGACGACATCAACGCTTCTTTCGTATCAGGATCAATTACCTCGTAGCGACATCTGGGCATTTCGGCAAGTTCCGTTATTCCTGCTATTTCCTACAGAAGACAAAATATGAGTTTCCAAGAGTTCCAGCCAAAAATTCCGTAGTCACGTACTTGAGTTGCCACCGTAAGCGGATATGTGACCGTTTTGTCAGCTTGCATGTAGAGGCAACTGATTTCGTAGCCCTTAAAATTAGTTTCATTATTAGGAAAAGAGCACCTCTTATTTTTTGTACAGGTATCTTTCCGGGCCGAGGCCCTGTATGGTTAAAATTGTCTTCACTTGATAGCGGCGAATTCTGAACTCGAAACCGCGCCAACAAAGCTTCCATCAGGCATGATCCTCTAGGTAAGAGAAGACTAGCCACTCAGAAGCACATCAGGATACCCTGTCAGTGCGTAGGCCAAATCGAATCCAATGCTAACCGATATCGAGTGGTAGTGGTGTTCGTGGCGCAACCCAAAAAGTGCCCACCAACTGTGGATGCTAGAAACTTCGACCGCACTGAGAAAGTCCGCTTTTCACTAGCGGCTAACCAGCTTGACGAGAAGCTTTGTCGTCACACCCGTGCATTGGTCAGACTAATGTGTCCAACTCGTTTGCTATGATTCTAACGTCCAACAAGATTTTTCGAGGTCGCGCTCACGCTTTCTTCACAGAGAAATTGAAATGTGGCATTGATTGCATAATAAGCGTTGCATAATGAAGATTTCTAATCATATTATGAAAGCTTAAAGATGCAAAAGAAAAAAGGCGATAAATCCTTGATCTCTTTGAAACACGCTGCACTTGCGAGGTCAACCTAGAATCGGAAGGTACACCACGTTTCGAACGGTAGGTGTTTTAAGGCTATATCATGAACATAATATTCCGCCCACCTTTACATCGAAAAATATTAGGTTGATGCATAATTATTGCGGCTTTTTTCGCGCGTTCTTTTCTCGAGAAGATTGGCGTTTGAGTTTCTGTTTTTTTTTCATGAGAATATTCTTCTTTCTTCCATTAACAGAAATGCTTATCGGAAATTGTCCTCATCTTCACCACACATGCTTACTACTTATAAATGTTAGAAGGCGGCGGGGCCATTCCGCGATCTCATCAAACTTCTCAGCGAGGGAGCAATTAGCAAAACCCAAGACGAAGGATCGTTCAAGAAGTTTAAAACGCCACATCTACCGAGCGGAGCTCCTACAGACTAGCAATTCAATCAGACGTTGAAAAACTGGCAAACGAACAAATTTTAGGATGAGCTGGATGCGTTGGTGGCCAGTGTTAGAGCGTGGATCGTCTCCGAGAATCGTGACTTTTATCCGTGGAATCACCGAGAAAAAGCAAATGGGAAGCATTCTTTTGGGATGGTGACCACGCTCCGGGGTTATTATTTAAACATGTTTTTGTTGAATAATTTTGTCGTTTTCGCTGAATAAAATCTGTTGGAAAAAGCCGCAATAATTTGCATCAACCCAATATTTAGCCAAAATTTTTCTAGAATCGTAAACAAAAATTTTCGATAGGTTTTCGGTAAAGGCAATCAAATCCAAAGGAAAGATCCACAATGTTGCGTCAGTGGCCGGTTATCGTTGGTAGCGCAAACCGCTCCCTCAAGGCCTTTCAGGTTGTGCCCAGCTTTCATTTTTGAAATCCAGAGAGCCGCTCAGGAAATGTAAACCAGAGTTCCAGGTTCCATGTGCCCCTACATCATCTTGCAAAACACCATTTCAAAAAGCGAGGCACGACCTGAAAGCTTTCCTGATTAGAGGCGCTCCTTCGTCACTTCAGAGAAATGGAAGGTCGGAGTGAGAGAGCCCTGAATGGTCATGGACTGCCACGGAACAGGCGTCCGAAAATTTTAATTTACTTTCTTTTTCCTTTTTATAACATCTCACCTTCAAATTGCCAGAGCAACTCCATGATGTGAGATTAACCTGTTTTCTAATTTTAAGTCATCTTTACACGTGTGCCTTGAATGAGGGCGCGCACTTACTGAATTTAGTGCTTATCTTGTGGGAACAGTCCCTCTCAAGATTGAGATAGCTGAATGCATTGCGGCAGAAGTATCGCCAGGTTGCGACAAAACGGGTAACGAGGGCTATAGAGACCTATCATCCATGTACACTCCATGCATTTGCACAGTTACTGCTGCGAATGCGCTGATGTCTGCGTCTCAGCCGTCCTCCATGCTCTTTAACCTTCCAGTCTATTTTCCCTCTTCGGCATCCATTGTCTTTAAACTATCAGTCTCGTAAAAGCATCTCATCCGGAAAGAGATGACCATATCATCAGTGTTTTCTAAACTCTTTTTACCTCTTTTTGTTACTGTTGAGTCAACTAGCTCCTCCTGGTACATGTGTGAGCCACTATTGCCCCGATTCTGCTATCGCGGAACGTGCCTTTAAGCCCATTCTGGGATGTTTCAGACGGCGGCTGCATGTTGAGCCTGTCTTATCAAGTAACTAGCGGAAGATTAATTGACAACCCTATGAACTGGTTACGGTCACTTGTCGCGGAAGGTGCCGCGACCACTGCGCGTACATACCAGTTGCTAACGATAGCTGTAAGATGATAGGATTCGCTTTGACATTAGCACTGGTCGGACTAAACTCATCAACTCGTCAGCTATGCTTACTCGCCAGTGAATAAAACGATCTGATATGATTGCTGCTGAAGATCTTCCTGATTGAAGCGTCAAACTCATGACATTCCAGGACTGGTCACTAGAAAATGCACTGGGATGACGTGTTGGAATAGGTCAGAGACCGCAGCGCACCACCGTTCGCGGGAACGCCTTCTTTGCAGATGCGAAAATAACTGTATTGGCTACTTTATCTTGAGTCATTACAGTGAAAATAATATTGTAAGAAATCAATCTTCAAAAAAAAACCCACTCGATCGACTTTTGTGATAAAATCGTTGTGGAACGAAATCATAATCTTCACATTTGAGACCAATCCAGGAGGATCTATCTGCAAATCACGTCACTGAAGATCACAGTCGACCTAAAGTTACAATCTAATCAATTGTTACATACCCCGCTGCGCATAGTCCTAGGGAGGGAGCGGGGGGGGGGGGGACTATTCAAAAACAGTCCGATACAGGAACTAGTACCAAGCCCATCTGGGAGACCACGCCAGGTAACACAATTTCTCACATGCGCAGATCCCTCCTCGACAGCTTAGGTAGTCCCAAGGCCAGCAATTACTCACTCAAATTGTATGTCCCCCCAGGGTGAGCGCCTTCCCTGTTTCAGTCCTACAGACATCATTTGATCGAGCACAAGCTTTTTAGAGACTTCATACGCCCCTCCTACTGATATCATATGCTTGCTTGTCTCCATTCGGAAAGCAATTCTAACTGACTAACACATATGCCAACTCACTACACACTCTATCTACTCTGTAATGGTTTCGAACCTAGAAGAAAGGAAAAACCTCTAGTTCTAATTCCGTTCCTTCAGAAACGACTGTTCCGCCTTCCTAGCTTAGTCCCTACGCTACTCAGTACACCTCTAATTTGAAAACGAGAACGCGTCGAGTGCAAGACCACATGCCACAGACTACGACTGCCGACAAAGTAGCTTTTGTTCTCCTTTTCTTATGCCTCGCGATCACATGCTTGTGCGTATCTGTCCCCAACGTCTCCTCGTATCTCCGAAATAGAGAAAATATATTCCCATAGATTTTTAGGTTCTCCCCATAACGGGAGGGGGCACACCCTTGGACAATGTCAAGGCTGCCCCCACTCCACCCTCCTCACTGCCTAACACTCACCCTACCTCACGGAGTCCTGTACATCGAAACCTGTGCCCAGGCATCTTAGGGTGGAGGTGAGGGCATCCGTCCTTATGCGTCTTGCTCAGCTGAAGCCCCCTTACGATCAGAACCCATTTTTATGTCATACAACCACAAAGAGCACAGGTCAGTTACATAAAAAAAAAACCCAAAAGAAACAACATCAGAAGAATTGGTAGCTGTTGGTGACTTTAAAGGACTTTAAAGTCAAACTGGTAGCGGAGCAGACTGTGCACCGTAATGCCCCCTTTACTGGAACAGACCTCTATTTTTGAAAACGGTTGACATTTAATGTGACAATGACTTCGCAAGAATCAATAACGAGAATCAACAATCTACGCCCCTAGAGCGTTATGGATTCCAGGCGATAAGCATTCGTATCTCTACCATGAATCCCTCTCCCTTCTGGCTTAGCCCTTGGTCGAAATTAAAGTAATCGGTTGATGAAAAAAAAAAACGAAAGATGAATCTCACAACGGACATTGCACCGCTACAGTATCCAAAAGTCGAGCCTACACCCTGAACTAATTTTGCACTCATCGATTTCCTAGTAATTGGCTGAATGCTGATTGATAAGTTCGCAGATATGGATCAACGTAGGTTGAGTCGATCATTCAATTATTGATCGGTAGAACCTACCGATCGTGTTGTGGCGACACCACATTTGTTCTTATCGATAAGTATTGATGTAGTTCGACGGCCAACATCCCGTGAAAAGCAGTTACTATCATTTGCACGACCGATCACGAAAATTCGCCCTGGAATCAATGAATCAATAGTTCCTCTCATGATTTAGAATTCATACCAACCACTATATAGTCCATTTGATTATACGTAACCTCTATTTCGGAAACCAAGAGGAGCGTCGTGTGCAGACCACACACCACATACATCACAAGTGACGACGGCCACTTTTTCTTAGCCGTCGTCACTTGTGATGTATGATCTGTACTCGACGTTCTTCTCGTTTCCCGAAAAACAGCTCAACAACAGTGCACCGTTCGCGTTTCGTTTTCGTTTTGGGTTTTGGTCACATGAAATAATTCACAATAATCTTTGCGAACAAAAAAATTACCTTCAAAAAGTGCTTCGGTCAGAAATACAACTTCGATCGTTGTATCACCACATTCAACTTCGGGTTTTCCTAAAATTCGACGTTACTCGCATTTTTCAACATTCTGGATGTTATTCTGTGAAGTTTACACATGAATTGATTTTTTGACCATTTTTTACTACCAAATGTTTTTGTATAGTCACTACAGTACCATGACATCGCTATAACCGTCTCAGGACATCTGGCACAATTCGATTGTACCAGTTGTCCGTTGTTTGACAAGGATGTTCTCGTTCTGGATTTAGTATTGTGCAAAGAACCGTGATTGTGTACGTGCACAATTCAGAGGTTTTATTTTCCCAGACAAGTGTGGTACCAATTAAAGGCCATATAGGTATGGAACGCTCTTTTGAGAGAAAACGATCCAGGGTTTGCGAAAAATTTCAATTTACAAAGAAGGTAAAGGGGCCATCTGGTGAGTGTTGGGTCTATCGTGTTCCTTCCGAAGCTCATCTTATTGTCCCGTCGGTCTGTCGGGATTTTCACCCAGCCAGGATTGGTCTTATAGGCATGAAGCCAACGGTCTACAAATTACACTTGTTAAGCAACGGTTACGGGACGAATTTGACAAGTAGTGAGAGAAGTCATTCATTTGGGCAGTCATGCTGCCCGAGTGTCAGCGACTTGACGATCCAGGATGTGAGGGGTAATCCATGTCGTCTAACCAATGATTACGACTCTCAATTAATCTCGGCCATGATTGTATGTACAGTTGTAATTGCTTCTGTCCAAGCTTCCGAGATTGATATACGATTTATCCGGCTAACGTTTCGGCGCACTCGCCTTCTTCGGAGCCTGCAAGTCGAAGCATCTTTTTGAAACAATTCGTCCAAGCAACATTTCAGATTACAAGAAAGAAAAACTAAGGGAGAATAGCATCGTGGGTAGGGAACCCTTAAATATAAGCGGGTAGGATAGGGACGCTTAAATTCAAATTCCAAATTTCCTGGGGGGTTCCCTTTAGCCATATGACCCGACCCCAAAAGTGCGAAGCACATATAAAAGCCTCACTGCACGGTCTTCAGCAAAGGGTGCCTCCTAACGCTCGGCTTTTACAAAGGTTAGCGGGTTACGACATGCAGTTCCATGGTTATATTCTTCCCCTAGTTTTTTCTTTCTTGTAAATCTGAAATTGTGGCTTGCGACCAATCATATTTCAAAAGAGCTTCGAACTTGCAGGGCCCGCTCGAAGAAGGCGCGTCCGTACTAGGCGGGGAAGAGGAGTGGTGGGTGGGGTGCGAGGAAGCATTCGCGACAGACAGCGAAGTTATCGGGTGATTAGTCACTAATTAGGTAGAATGAAACATAGGTTGGCCGCTGCAGGTCATTGTATGGGACAGCAACACACTCAAACGTTTCTACGATTCTGAATGGAAGTTGGAAGCATGGCGCCTTCCTAATTCAACAACAGTATCTACTCTGTTATTTTCTTGTTTATTCAAAGGGTGAGGGTCTTAGTTGCACAGAAAGGAGCTCCATCGTGCAATTGTGTCACCTTTTCGGAAAATGTGTCCAGTAGGAGGAACAGAGGTGTATGCATGGGGTAAAAGACCCAGTATTTAGGAGTAAGAAGGTGGCTTTTTATATCATGGTCAATACTATTTGAAAACCTCCCTGGGAAAGCAGTTTCTTTGAGAACGTAGCGAGTTTGAGTCGCAAGCTACCGCCCACATTCGAAGTGAGAGATTTCACAATGGAAGAAAGTGAAAGTCATTATAGAGAGCAAGTTAGCTCAGACAAAAATCAGCTGATCGGCTGAGGGATCCTCTTTATTTCCATAACCATCTCTACTCACCCAATTGTCCATTCGGTACAGGTATAGCATGAGCTAGTCGTTGTATGGAGAAAGAGCAAATCAGCAGAAGCCAGTAGGTTACCATCGATAGCTGACCGGATATACGCGATGACAAGTGTAAGCTCATACGTGGGCGGTGCCTTAGGGGGGAGAAACATGAACGACCCTTAATGTCGCTGCCCGCCTCCTTGGCTGCCCGGGGGGAAAGCATAGCGGAGACGCAGCGTTACGTAGCGCAGTGTCAATGAGCGCGACGATGGCGTAAGAGCGAGTTCCAACAAACACGATCTGTCGTTGATTTGAATTGTTATGCTTAGCAGACCATTCGACGGTCCATGGTTTATAGACCTGGTCGCGTGTGGCTGGCTTTATGACAAGCTATCGGTCATCATCTATGCCGCCGTTGTTTCTTTCCTGTCTTTGTGGATTGGCAATCATGAAAGTGAAATCCGATAGTTCTCACCTATCAGAAAACAAAGGCTAAGAAGGAGAATCTGGTAAGAATAAACTCTCGATATTTCCCTCTCGAGATGCGCCATGCATTCGTCCTGGGCCAGAATAAAAGGTGCGGTTTTTAAAAGAAGTATTTGGTAAGAGTGTAACTCTCGCTATTTCCTCTCACAAGATGCGCCATGCATTCGTTTTCGGCCAGAATAGTTAAGGTGCGGTTGGGTGCAATTTAGACAGTGACTACCAACGTTTTCTTATACCGTGTAAAAAGGTTCGAATGCCAAGGTAGAAAAAAGAAAATTGCAACCACAAAAGAATATGGTTGTGGAAAACCTTAGCCCTGGCCTGGATTCGAACCCGGATCTCCTGCTTTTCCGGGCAATTGTACTACCATTGACACCACCGAGGCACCGTTTCCCACACCTCCCACAGCTCCTTGTTTGCGCCTGGTGGGCATTCGAATAAAATTGGACTCTGATGGATAATCATTATATCTCGAAGAGCTTTGTAGATGAGACGACTCATTCTCATTACCGTACACCTGAATCAGATAGTTCTGTTGGGCAGTTACTGGAGAAATGAAATTCCTCTTTTCCTTATGGAGTATTCAAAGTCGTACGTGCGATTAGGCGATTGGGCGAGCAGGCGATTAGGCGATTTCGCGATCGCTCAATGGGCGCAGCAACAAATCAATACTCATCCTTCTTTCGTCGTCTACCCGCCTAATCGACTAATCGACTAATCGACTAATCACCTAATCGACTAATCGATACCTATACTTTTCTTTTTAAATCATCACCGAATCGCCTAGTCGCACGTACGATCACCAACTATGAACGCTCCATTACCGTGCACGAGCTTTGTAATCTGTTTGACCTTCATATTTTCCATTATAAAATTCAGAATTCAAATAGTAGCAACAGAATCTGCCACTCCTATATATTACCAGAGTGAAAGATTGAATAAACTGATCCATGATTGAATTCCAGAGCGGGTGGGGATGGGTAGATGATATCTGATTTTCAATATGGCATCACCTTGATTGATTTTGGTGGCGGTCATGAGTCTCTGAGCATGCTCGGTTTTCTCACTGTTGCGATTGTGTTCTTGTTCCACGACATTCTTACTTCGCATCATGTTGTTATATCATTTGGTGCAAAACTAATATAGTGGGACAATCTTGGTTTTGCGGATAACGCTAGCCTGAACCTAGCAAAAGGTGAATGAAACCCGCGCACCTCGGAGTCCCTCTTTCTCAAGGGTTTAGCCCAAAATGAGCATCACTTGAAGCAACCCCTCAGATCACATTAGGTGACAGCGGCGACGTAAAGTGTGAGAGTTGATAGAGTTACCGAGTTAACTAAATGAAATGAAAGTGAGGGAATGCCCATTAAAGGTCTTGCGGGATCTCTCTGGCTCCCGGAGTGGGGACCAAGGTCTGTCCTATCGTTGTTACTTTTCGAAAATTTTTTACGACCCCTCCCCCAACGTGGATTTGATACGACCCCCTTTTCCCTACCTCCACCATCTCCATCTTCCACCAACACGTGATTTCGAGCGACTAAAGTGGGTGACGACCCCCCTCCTACAAACTCAACCAGGTACGACCCCCCCCCCCCCCGTTGTTACTCGTAACAACGTAGGGTTGACCCTAGGGGGACTCACTAGGTTCTCCAGTCAATGGAGTCACGTTAAATAAATGGCATCGAAAGCGATCCCGGTGTACGGTTCTCTTCGTGAACTATACGGCGGTTCTTGCAGCAAAAGTCCCAGAAATTCCTTGCTCACCTTCCACCCTCATTCAATCTCAAAATCACACCCCAAGCAAGCTGACTTGCGCACAAGGGCGCATTGTTTGGCAAATGACCGCTTTGCAACAGCACGCGCCGGTGGCCTACAAATCGTTGTGCACCGAGTGTTAAATTTTTGACACTTTTCCACTTCCCACTTTTTTCCTAATGTGAATGTGAATTTGCGTGAACTTTATATACAAAACATTCTTCCAGAGCAAATTCTCTTGATCACGACTTTAGTAGATAACTGGTATGACGAGTGAACAAAATCGATTGCTGGTAGTTGCGACAACACTCTCAGTAAACGGATTTCGGTATGTAGTTGGCTTCTATTTGAACGATTTTTTGTATGAGTTCTTGTTTCTGTTGTGGAGTTTGGTACCTAAAAATGCCATATTACAGTTTCCATCTTTTTGCTGTTTTTGATTGACGCGAAAGTGGTATGCTGCTCTACGCTGCTATCCCTGAGTTTATTCGCGAGATATTTGCTCCCCGCCGTCCATCTCCCCCCTCTTTTCAGGGCAACTAAGCCCCTTCTTTTCGGTATTGCTTTCGCTGTGCCGGACTTGTGGAGGATGGAAACACTCATTTCTACGTTGGGTCAGTTCCGCAAGTCTTCGCGTATGCAAAACCTCATTTGAAATGCCAGTACAATTCTGATGGGATTTGAATACGTGGCGCATTGCAAAAAAAGGACCGATCTTTTCCTATGCATCTTCTTCCACCCTTATAGTATTCACATAAAGGGAGGATTCCTTGATAAGGTTGAGAGCTTGAAGGAGAGGAGGAAAAATGCTGCCCTATCAGGGTGCGGATACACGTTAGGCAGTCCCTCAGCAGGCATTAGCTAGTTCCTAGCGTTCGCGAGCAGGCATAGCACCTTCTCACGTCTACTCTAGCCGCTTAGCAGAGAGAGCGTTAGCATTGAAGAGGGCAGCATCAATGAGTCGCATCATTGCGGAAACCAATAGGCAAAGAAGGGATCTATTTCTGTGTCGTATAATGTATGCTATACGAAGTTATTACGCCTGCACCACTGACCCGAGTGAGTTGCCTCCTCATCGCGAACGCTACTCGTTGCTGCTCTACCGCTTCAATGTTTCCACAAGTGTTATCAGTGGTACTGATTTTACGCGCGGGTAATTGTATCCATCAGACAAGTAGACGGATTTTGGGCAGTTTAAGAGTGGAACAAAGCCATAATGATTGGTGAGCTACTGTAACTTCGATGGTCAACTGAGCAAAATTTGTGCTTTACTTTGGTGGCATTTTTAAAATCGGACAGTGGAATTTTCAATTCGATCTCTCTCACCGGCCTCCGGCGCGGTCAAACACCTGAAAAATTGCCACTCATCTCTACTTATTGGGAACGACTCACAGCAGCTGACTTCCTCTGCTTCACCCGATTCTGTAGCGTCCGCGGTCGCGTTGCGGTACCAGCCAATTGAGTGATTCACTGGCCGCGACGCGACCGCAGACGCTAGCGAATCGCGCGATTCGCAAAGTCTGACATCGGCCTTAAAATACCGACATCCGTGCGTTAGTATTTGTATTAGGCGTTTCAGAAAGTTCTGTCGTTTTCCGACCCCGAATTTTAAGTGCATGTATCTCGGTAGCTACCATTCTGTTTAATAAAAATCTTGAATGCGCTAATCTTTAGGAAACCCATTCTACTGGAACGCTTGTTCAGAATGCTGGAGCTGTTGAGGCGATGAACTGAGGGAAGGTCGATTTGGCATCATGTTGGGTTTTGATGCATTTCTCTTCAAGGAAGCTATCGAGATCGTCAGAAATGTGACAGTAGATAGACCAAAGGTCTACCGAGTAAGTTTTTTACACAGAATCACTTGGGGAAGCGATGTGCGCAACTAGTGAAGGGTTGGTGATTTGTACGTTCAGGACTTTCAGATATGTGTCCACCCTTTATAATGAGGAATGCTGGACACCATGTCCTAGAGTTTTTGATGATTTTTGAATTAATATAAAGATTGATTCTCCACTGTAACAGTTCCATCTGATACTGAAGAACATGGCCAGCCGCTGGCCCCATGAAAGCTGCCACAACCCTCCTCCAGCACAGTTTAAATTCTGCAAAGTTTGTAGAGCTTCATCGCCGTCGATCTATTCAGCAAACTTTCGTAGACTATAGAGAAGAATCCGCTCTTTATTGTACGTCGCAAATCTGTAGAGAAACGAGTCGCTATTATCACATAAAACAAGCTACGGACGACCCTTCAGAATGGTGATTTGTCGCGGCACGCCCCAATTTTTTGGACTTTCCAGCTACTTCCGTATAGCTTGGCTCTACAAACCATATACGCCCAGGTTGGGCAGAACCTCCTCTATGGTCTTACGCACGAGTGCCTCAATCAGAACTTTTGGCTAATGGGTGGCAACGTCCGATATCTGACTACCACTAGTATCATACCAAGGCTCTCGCTTTCGTTACAATAACTTTTCGAACTACTGCATATGAGCACATTTATTGCGAATCTAGGCCAAGTGCAAACCTTGATTTATTTATTTATTTATTTATGCGCCCCAATGGACGCGCAATCCTCCTCCCACCCTACCTTCCAAGGTCATGAGCTTCCAGCTCTTTTTGCAATTGTGGTAGTATTCTTAAGGAAACAAAACCGTTCACACCTGGTCGATCATCCGTTCTGACCAGTTCTGGAGTGGCTTCAATTTTGACGTTGGCGTCAACTTTCTGGAACATTATTTTCACTCTAGATGCGGAAATAGATTAACGGGACTGACCTTCTCAAACCGCTTACACTTCGGGCCTTTCATTAGCCCGCAAGGCAGTACAGTTCAACTGGAGAATGTGGAGTTGCGATCACCGCGGTCCATCCCCTCAGGATGATAATCAGTAGTCTGAGTCCTTAAACTGCATCAATATACTTCATTCTTAAAGCGGGGCATTGTGCTGTTGTGGTGGCTGGCATGTCGGCACTCGGTTTCCATTGGCACGGTCTGGCAGTCCAGGCTCCTGATGTCAGCCACGGAACCAAGTCTTCTCATTTTATCAGCAGTGGGACTAGCTGAGCCTGACACTCATAGGCCGTCGACATCCCCACACCGATCAGGAGCGGCCGGTATTTGGTATTTTTGGGAGTGGTCGTGGGATTGCGGTCTTTGATGGGTCCAAAAGAAAATAGGGATGTCGTATTTTTTGAAGGAGCAGGAGTCGTTGCTGCTGGAAGGTGCAGTCAGGGTCAACCGTTACGTTGGACCGACATTGGACCGACGTTGGACCGACGTTGACCGCTCTCCGCGCCGGCATTCGCACTCGCCTTGCGCGAGCCGTCTGTGTCTCCGTGCGTACGTTCACTCTCGGCATTACTCTCACACGCTAGAGAGCCATGCGTTGGACTTTGTCCAACGGACGGTTGACCCTGGGATCGTATAACTTAGTGTTTTTTTTTTAGTGAATTCTGACAGAAGCTCTGAAAAATAAGCAGAAAGGTACAAGGATTGGTTTTTTTGTTGCCGAGACATATTTATTCCTCTCTCCCGCTCTCGACCACCACCATTTCAGAGGGGAGGAAAAAGTAGGCGGAGTTAGCGTGTGTCGGCTGGTTTAGGAACCCAAGCTACTAAACAAATGCCATGGGGTTGGAGTGATGGTCACGAGGTTGCCATCTATTCAGGCGACCGCTCTCAAGTGTGGTTGGATGGAGCAGGGAAGGGGGTTGCATCGGACCTAAAACAGGTCGTGCGATAAACTTTTTAGCAAACTGACTGAACGCACGATTGTCCTGATCAAGGATGACACAAATAGTATTGACTTGTACATCTGTTGGCTCCCGTAGATCTTCGTAGTGCAAGTCGCCAGCTGCCACCACGGTTGAATGAAAATAGGTTGAGAAATGAATTTCCGCCATTTCGATAAAAGCTTTTTTCGAACGTTTTTTGGCGAACTCGCTATACGAAGGATAGGGCAATCCAATCAATCTTTATGTGTTCAGGCGTATAAGGAACGAACACTTGCGTTCAGGTTTGAAAAAAAAGTTCGCGAAATATATTTAATTAGTCTCCTTTAGTTAGAACATGGGGTTTGCAGTCTTCCCATAGGCGATGGATGCTAGATTGGCTCGATCGAGAAAAGAGGGGGGATGGGTGTGGGGGGGGGGGGGGTAGTTATCAGTGCCGCAATTTTGTGCAGCCGTACAATTAATTCATTTATGCATTAAGGGAAATTCGCCAGAGCTGCAAATATATTGTTATTGTAACTTCTACACCCCAACGAAGCCTTCTCCCTTCGCTAAAATCCCTCTAGGCGGCGCTATGTGTTGCACAACATACAGCCTTCATTCCCCTTTTATCAGAACAACCCTCAAGAATGAAATCAAATATTGCGATAAGTGGGTGGCGATGATAATTTTAAGACGCAGAGGTCGAAGATGGGACGGCAGTGTAGAAAAAAAACCCTGAAAAAAACCGTTTGAGCGTCCCCAAAACTGGGAACCTGATTTTGTCCCGTTGATTATAAACGAGTTATGGTTATACGCTCAGATATTGGACGTATGGGTGAGTGTGTTTAACTGATACCAGATTGGTCCCCCAGCAACCGCCGGTACCTTCCCTCCCTGTATAGGCTTACACCAGTTTTACGGCTAAATCCTTCCACTTCTCAAAGTAACAGCACGACGGCACTAGCAACCTCTTTGAATTAATTTTTTGAAGATGTTTTAGTCACTCTCACTCGATATAGTTAACGTAAAGGGATGAGTGGGCGGGTTCCGGGAACTTTCGGTGTCATGGACCAAATCGACGCCCAATCCTTTATCTAATTCTAACAGTTACATCGATGAAAATGTAGTTCGAGGGGGCCACTTATTACGTCTCACTTGACCTTCTTTACGTTGTGTGATTTGATTAACCTCTACATTTCTAAGTAGTTAAAAAATTTCAAATATTTATTCCTTGATCAAAATTCGATGTTAACAACTTTATTAGTATATAATGGGCAATTCAAAGGCTGAAAGTAAGGCATGGAAAAGTGGCTAGTGAGTTACGGGTTAGCTGGTGTGCCTGAACTCGAGACCAAGGAAAGGGTCTCGCAGGGTTGCGCTTGAAGTTGAAGGACAGTGGTTGGGTTTGAGCAAATACACAGGAGTTGAGTGCAACTAAACTGCTACTTCATACATGTACTCTGTTTCACTACATATGGATAACTAATACAAATATCATATTTAACACAAACATCAACGATGACATACATATATGTACTATAAACGCACACTGGTACCCGTCAGTGGATCAGTGAATATGAGGAATGTGTGGACAACTGACAAAAATAGCGCGCTACTAACTATAAATGACGCCTCTGCCGCTGCGCCGCTTCCGCAGCTGCGGTTGCGGCCGCGGCCGCCGCGTCCGCAAGGTCCATTTCTGAGATGCAGAATTTGCAGGTGTACGCGCATTGGCCTTTCATGAACGATTCCTGCTCCGAGCAGACGGCCGGATTGTGCTGCAGCCAGAAAGCGCACGAATAGCGCATGTCACGGCATGCAGGATCTCTGAACGTGGACGGGCGGGTGTGCGTGAAGAAGACGATTTCAGTTGTCCGATGTGACACCGTCGACAGCGTCGGTGTCTCAGCGGCAGTCAGCTCCTCTGGAATCGACGTCGTAGGTATCAGCTCTGCGGAATCTTCGACGGCACTGCCTTCTGCTGTCGTCATTGGCATCTGAACAGAAGTCTTTTGAGGACGAACAAAACCGAAATCACGAACAAACGAACGAGAGTAGTGGGGTTTACCAAGAAGGTACTTGGGAGGTGATCACCGATTTAGCCATTCTCCCATCCGACAGACTTCTGGGATTCCCACTGCACTTCTCACAAAACCATCTCAAGTCGTGGCTCAAAGCTACAACCCCAGATCAAATTGGTGGGGTTAATGCGGTCGATAATGGAATTAAGGATGCCGAGCCACTGGAAGTGAAAAAAGAAGCCAAGCAAAACAGGACCTGCCGATCGATACGCCTTAGCACGTATTCTCTATATCCCGGCTCCTTCGAAATACGAAGGCGTGTCCCGGACGAGTTGTCTGGACGCGATTGCTCCATGGCTCCGTTAACCCGCACGTGTTTGAATTAGCCGCTGAGTCGTAATCCATATGGTTTGTCGTTGGGTATGCGCGAGATACCTCAACCATTACTGCCGTCAGTAGCTCACTTTGAAGGCCCTAGCGCCCATTGCCGCGCACTGGATTGAAGTCTTACCAAAGGCATCAATTGCGATATTCTCGCTGACTTCTTCTATCCCCTTTGTCAGAAAGATTGTTTGAATACAATCTCATGTGGATCAGCGTTTTTGCTTGGTGTAAGATGGATCAGTGCGAATTTAGCTTGGACGAGATGATTTCATCTAAATCTGACACAATGGATCACATCTGGCCAGTATTCCCTCGGCCTTGAATTCGTTCTCTGAACAAAGACGCGTCTCTCCATCGGTTTGCGGCAATTTCAGAAAAAAACGGGTCATTCGCGTATAAGGTCATTTGAGTAAATATTGTCTTGCCAGATTCACGTAGTAAAACTTCTACTGTTTTCTCTCCAACCAAAAAACAGTCCCACAAATTGGAAACGCAAATTTTTTAAGAACGGTTCCTGCTAAATAGTTCTCGACTAGCATCCCTCCACGATCTGTTTCGCTCAAGTCACGAAGTCGTCATACGAAATGTTCCTTTCTTTTGATAGAAGGGACTAGTGCACGGCGCACTCCGTTAGGAAAAAATTAGTCCGTTCTAGAAAATCTTTCACTCACCGAAGGTAGTGTATTTGTTGAAAGTGCACACTTCGCCATTTTGTCGACATCGACGTTCTTCGTGGACGATATGTCAGCCAAGGTCGTGCCCTTCAATTTTGAAAATTATGAATGAGGAACCTAAACTTGATCGCTTTGTGTTAGGCCGCGGCTATCAACGTGTGAGCACCCAAATCAAATCTGCAAGCGACAATCTCGCGTTCTTTTGAAGGTTGGTTTACGCAATCACTGAATCCCTCCAATTCCGAGCCCGCGATGCGAGTTCGCAGTTGCGGACTCTATACAAACACCTAATCGACGGCAAGAAAGAAAAATGGGTATATAAGTGGGCGGCTTTCTAATGCTTGATGCTAACCTACGATGGCGCTTTTTCATCTGACCATTCGAAAACTGCAATTACGGCTCTGCCATCTTCACCTACTGTTCTATGGAGTTAATATATAGGTAGTGCAGAGATTGTTTCCAAGAGTTATAAAATGCAGGCCGGATTTTCCCACTCAGTCATGGTTATCCAGCCCTTTGCGGATGTGTGCTTACCTTGTCGGTATCGCCGTTTCTGCTAGTTCTGTTCTGTAATCAGCCAGTGTGGTAGTAGTTGTAGCTTCAGTAGTTGTGAGTGTTGTTGTTGGAAGGACTATAAAATGATGCTTTCAAGTTCGTCAATTTTGTCAAAAATCGATTATCGATTCCCTGAACGGTCCCAAAAAATTTTTAAAGGAATCTTCCACGGACCATGGACCAGTGGGCGGGACCGGAAGTTTTTGTGACGAAATGCATGGTAGGTACGGATCCACGTGTCGAACGCACGAACGTGAACAGGATTCACTTCAAACCTTCCCATGAACGTGGATCCGTACCTACCATGCATTTCGTCGCAAAACCACTTCCGGTCCCGCCCACTGGTCCATGGTCCGTGGAAGATTCCTTTAAGGTGGCAGGTGCGTAGAAATACTACTTCGAGTTGTCGTTAGCTATTCGTGTCAAAAGGTTGTTGTGTCAATCGGCTTTCCGTAGTTGTCGTAATTGGATCTGCATTTGCCATTCCTAGTAGACGCATTCTATCTGTAACAACGACTTTCAGGCTTTCTACGGATGGTACTCGACTTCTGGGATAGCAAAACGCACATAGTTGCTTCTTTCTGAGTTGAGGTGCGATACGTGACAGTGGATCCTTGATGATCTTGTTGTGTTCCAGCACCGCCTCAATAACTTCCTGTAAAGAATGGTGTCCTATAAGTAACGTTCATTTGGACGAGGATTCGCAGCGATAAAGTCGAAGGTCGAAAGAAAGGCGAAACCTTATAAAGAAGAATAGGAGGCCCCCCATATGATGGGCTCAACACTGAATTCGCCAATCGAAAAAATACTCTTTTCCGCACTAAGCACGTCTGCTCTCGCGCGGCCCATCGACCTGCATCACCCACTTCTATGCAAGTCTGGTGCTAATGCGTTGCTCTTCGCCACTTCTCCCGGTGCACAGGGCTTAAGAGCTCGGGGAAGTGGCGAAAGTCAAACGTACAAATAGAGGAGTTCCGCCACTCGAAATAGTGTCGTAAGAGTCACTGGTTCATATATTCGAAAAGATCCGGGCACAGTAGCCGATGCGCTGGGAAACCCCGCGATTGCGCTAGCGAATAACTGATCGCGAAGTCTGACACCAGCTTGGCCGATGTCAGACTTTGCGAATCGCGCGATTCGCTAGCGTCCGCGGTCGCGTTGCGGTACCAGCCAATTGAGTGATTCACTGGCCGCGACGCGACCGCAGACGCTAGCGAATCGCGCGATTCGCAAAGTCTGACATCGGCCTCGAGAGAGCAGAGGGTCAGTATCAAGCGTGTGACCAACATAAGAATATCGAGAGTGTGGCGGGCCCTGGTAAATTTTGTGAGATTTGATCACTGTCCTTTAGCGCCACTAGCATCATGGCAATATGTATGCCCGTCTGATGTGGCGAATTACACAATCCTCTGTCGGAGCACAACCACACCTACCTCTGCTCGGTACATTACGCCTGTGAGGCTAAGTCCCGGACCTTGTCCTAAGTTGACGTGTGGCAGGGACGGCGAAGGCCAGAAGCGTTGTTCTTTCGCTTTGTAGACAGAGTATAATTTAGTATATATCTTCGAACGCAGCTCGCCTTTCTCTCTGTTCATAGAGATTGTAACTAGTCAGAGTGACCTGTACGCTTGGAAGCACTAAATGAGTGTCAACTGCCTGCCCAGTCATGGTGAGCTCGAGACGAGCGTTCATAAGGATGCAAGGTTTTGTATGAAATTCGGAGCCGGCGTACCCAGAGGGTCCGTGCTTAGTGCTTATCATGGCTTTGTAACCGCTTCATCAGTATTCATTATCGAGTTACTTACTGTCAATAACAGATTTCGTTGGTAGAGAGGCATCTTGGTCAAAACGTAGACAGGTGACTCACCTTAAACACCTTTTCGAAGTTCTCTACAGCTTGAATGCAATTCCTTTTTGTGCAGGATGAATCCGTTCGATACTGAAATGCCATAAAATTATTGATTGGTTGGTGCGCGCGTGAAACGGCGCGCAAAATGCAAACCCGTACGCTCATATTCCGGTCTCAATTCCACCAAGTAGACGTATTTGATCCCGTTGGATTTTGCCCAATCATCTGAACCGCCGGAAGCCGGTGCTGTGAAATAAAAATCAATGTGTGGGAAAACTCGTCCAACAAATTAAACGGATAACTAACACAATGTGTCGGCTCCTGTTCCCATACGATATTCAGTGCCATATTGACGGTGTAGGCGATTGATGGCTCGACGAGCGTTCGTCTCTGAAGAGCAAAAATTGTCCCACGAGTAGTTAGGTGAGTCAAGTTGTCCCACATGGGCGTAGTATCCCATAACCTACTTACCAGTTCGCTGATGTCTTCTGGATAGTTCTGCTGAGCATGACTGTATGGGTAAATCCACATGAGCGTAAAGAATGAAGTGTGATGAATCCGTCAACCTTCCACGTAGCTCGTCCGAATTCAAATAGTCGCGCACGGCACTGAAACTCGTCCACATTAACAAAATGTGGATTGAATGCGGGCGGTACTTACCGTGATTCTGGCTCACTGAATACGTGATCGCCGTGATAGATATTTGAACATGGTTCGTACGACGAGCCGGATTCTTAACAAAAATGTCGACATTTTTTCTAGGAAGGTAAGATGCTCACCTTCATTGGCTCCATGGCAAAATGTGCTCAAACTTGAAGCTTGAGCCGGCTACGATTTTGCGCTAACCTAAGACTTCAAAAGGCAGTGACAGCGAGATAACGAGAGCGATATCCAAGAGGTTTGTGGCTTGTCTATGCAATTCCCTCCCATTAGGTGCGTCGCTTTTTTGATAAGGAGATAGACCCAGGAATGGGGAGCCGGCAACGTCCGGGTCACCTCACACGTGATAGTCTCACAGACCTTTGACAACCTTTACTCTAGGTCAATTTCTTTGCACCGAGTGAGATTTGGACACGTAAAACGTGCAATGCCTAATGGGAAGGAGAAATAAACTGATTAGGGTATATGCGTTGCCAGCAGCGTAGGGACCAAGCCAAAAAACTAACAGGAAAGAATCTGAAAGTTGCAACCTGGCAGCCCAAAAATGGCCGCGTTCTGTTGACTCAGCCCCGCCTGTCGCTAGTGCCTCCCCTACCTCGTCTTTCCCTCAGCGGTTCTACTCGTTTCATTCGTATTTCCGTCGCTCAGGCGACTATCGACTTCTACTTCCATTTTCTCGCTGACTACCGAATGACCGTAATCTCTGCCTTTAAAAATATGTAACGAACGAACCAGCCCAGTGGAATTTGAAGTTGCGATTCAAGTCCACGCCTTGACAGCACTTCTCTCCACCCCATAGTGAACGATTGCATCTTTCTGGAGAGCGATTCTTACGCCACAGACGGACCTAAAGGTACAGTGTTCCAGATCATGTCAAAGAATTTCGAAGTTCTCCAGAAGAAATAGTTAATTGATCGATAAATACTCACTTACACTTGGATTCGGTGATGATCTCGTGTATTCGTAGCCGTCCGGATTCAGACACGGCAGAACGTAGAAGTTTAGACTGTTCACATAGTGTGTGATCGTTTCATCCTTACCGTAACCGGATAAGTATAATGGTGGACGTAAGTGGTGAGCGTGTAATCTCCATTTATTGGTTGGGTTGTCCTAGGAGCGCCCCTTTGGATTCCCCATTACCGTAATAGAATTTCAAAGCGACATAGTGGGATTTTTCCCCGACAGACGTCCCTTCGAAGGAAGAAGCGCCTGCCTCCGTCTATAAGTCTTGGGACGAGAACTTTGAGTTATCTAAACGAACCTGATTGATAAAATAGAGAGCGGTGTGACTGCTTGCCCATTCTCTGGCATGAATATTACCATCCACCCAGATCGCCCGCTTGTCTGTCGATGATATCGGATAACCGATCTGAAATGATACCACTATGGCACGCAGTCGTTTGGAGTTTGGCTGCAACTCGTTGAGGGACCTCACCTTCATGCCTTTCAATCGGCCGGCCTTCATGTGTGGTACCCAATCGGACAATTTTCGTGATATTTGGATAGTAGAACTTCAATTGTACGCATATATTTCATCATGTCTGCATAGGATGCGTAGTCACCGAAGGAATATTTAGCCTTTTTGAGTTTTCCCACACGAGACTGATCACCATCGGCTGAAAAGCGATTAATTGGCAATAACCTATGGAATCATCTTCTTCTTCTTCTTCTTCTTCTTATTCTTCAGCGTTTGTCCCGCTTGTTGGCGGGGTCCGCTTTTTCTGATGTGCTGTCGCCACTTTTCCCGATTAAATGCTTGGTCGGGGTGGATGTTAACCAACTTCAAGTCTGCGTGCAACGTATCGAGCCAGCGCTGTTTCGGGCGCCCCTTGGGCCGCTTTCCGTGCACGTCTATGTTGAGGCCGATCTTGCGAACACTGTCATCATTTCCGCGAAGAACGTGGCCAAACCAACGAAGCCGAGCTTCGCGCATTTTATCAGCAATGGGAGCTACACCAAAGCGTTCTCGTATGACATCGTTCCGGACGCGATCTAATCGCGTGACACCAGCCGTCCAGCGCAGCATCTTCGTCTCCATTACACCGAGGCGAGTTTCAGTGTCCCTGGTCGAACCTAATGAAACTCAAACTCGAAATCAGTGCCTCGCAGTGCAATAATCGCGCCGATCTCTCAGGAGTCTCTCGTTGACACGGAATGAGTCCTCACAGAATATAATTTGCTATTGTGCAACAATAAAATCGCGCCCGTGTAATGTTTTTGTGTCCTGCTCGAAAAAATAAACATAATAGATAGGGCATCAAAACCAAATATGCTATATATCTAAATATAAATCAATACGGTAAATAAGAATCTATATTAGCACAACAAAAATTAAGGATTCTTGACTATTGTTGTTTGCAACTGCTGTTTTTTGGATGCAGTTGGCTACCCAAATTGTTCCCAAGCAAAGCTGAATTGTGAACAAAATCTTTCCGCAGACGGATTAGATCCGCACCTCTTCGCTTACGGCCAAAGTGCGATACCACATAACGCTCCGGGCACCATTCATTGCCAGACTCACTTTTCATGGTATGATTCTTATACCATAGGCTGTCCACACGTAACATGTACGTTGACATCATCTCGGCCTTCCGCGATTAACCTAGGTGGCGGATATTGCGCTCAAAAGTAAAAGTAGATGTATTGTTGTACGGGTCATTTTCAGGTCAGTAAATGCCGCAGGTGGCCTCAGATGGCGTTCTGTCTTTGATACGATCTCAACATTCTCGCATCTAGCTTAGCCTACACGAGATCGGACCCATAGCCTCAGAGTCAAGCTTTGCGGTCATTCTTGAAAATTACGAGGGGCCAAGTCGCTTCCACCTGCTTCCCAGATTCCAACTACAGCACACACATGTTCTGCCTATCTTGCATAATACTATCTTAACTTCTAGGGGATTCGTTAAAGAAATCGTTCTTAGATGAGAGGACGAGGCCTTAAACGCATGTAGTCGGTGTGCGCACAGTCTATGTTTCGCAACAGTGCTTCTTCAAGGCCCGTTAGATAATAGACCAAGAATTTACATTTTGTAAATACCGATACAATTCCGAATGAAAGTGTGAACGTTAGTGCATTTTTGGTTTTCAGAATTCGGCAGCTCATCCTCTGCAAACTCGAAGTGCGCTTCTGCCATAATTTTGCGCACCCTGTTATTCGGTTCCTTTCTATACGCACATGCTCCACTTCACATTGCGTTATAGGCACATCTAGGCAGAGTCGTGTGCACGCTTCTCTCGTCGTAACGTAGACTCCTAACAATGACGATCACAAATGTGCATCTCGTGCACGGAAACCGACCGATAAGAGCGCTTGACCTTGCAAAGTAAGCTGCCCAAGCTGCAGACTTTTTCTCTTTATCAGGCTGTTGTCTGGCGCTCTCTCATCTGTAGCGCTCTCTCGCCCATACTCTCCTCTCCGCGCTTAGTCTCTCATTCCTTAGCACAGCCGATTAGGAAGGTGAGTGAGCCCTTAACCTAAGCGTTTTTGACGGATTCTTTTCCTTTTTTTCACTGCCGGCCCACTTCGCACCAATACATTCGCATTCGTGTACAAGAGCCACACCAATGTGATCCTGGGGCATGCCTTTAACATGTAATGATTGAACTAAAATCAAAATATGTAGTAGCTACCCAGATTAGGGCTACGAAGAGAAGCTGCTCCTTTATTTCCCACCAATTACAATCGCATTACACCTGTTCGAACCCCATAAAATGGCAACAAAACTTTGAGACAGTTCTAAGCGTCGTCAAAGCAACTCGACAGAACTTCCTGGTTCTTTTCAATAATGCGCTTAGTACTCGTTACTTCCAATCCAAGAATTCAAAACCGTTCAACTCTATACCTATACAAACTCTCGTACAAGGGGTTGTCAGACTAAAATCCTTATAGCTAGGCCCAGAACCAATCTTAGAGCCAAAAGTTTCACATTCACAGCTGCTAGCTCATATATAACAATAACAATAAATATTGCTATTCCCAATACATTGAAAGTTGAAAAATTACTTCTACTAAACTCCAAATCACAAAATATAACAATTTGATTTGAGATTCACGCCTAAAATCCATTTTATAATTGTGTTGCTCATCATTTTCTCACTGTGTGTTGTTAGTTCTGCTCTAAAGCTGCTTTACGGCAAACGTAATAAATAAACAAACAGACAAAATATCAAAAGGCAAGGCCAGGATCTAGGCACTCATTGGCAGGGTTCGTCTAGACACGTTCCTCTTCATTATATACGAAGGGCGCATTATTTTAGAGCGTTATTGACAGTTTTTGCCTGTTTTTTCCTTTTAACCCATAACGGACGGCGTGCGCCACATGGTGGCGCACGATTATTTCTTTTGTTTTTGGAATGTTTCTAGCAATCTTAATATACCCGTATATACTCTCAGCAATGTGGAATAACATATCTTCCCAGGACCTGGACGAGTGGATTTTTGACAAACCTACAATAAATTTTACATACACTTTGTCTTAATTTTCATAAGCTTACTATTTGATGGATGGCTTACAGATGGTTCACTCGTCCCGAGACCCCTTCCCCCTAAATTATGGGCCGCATGCTGCTCGAATTTGTTTGTGCTCTTTATTGTTGTTTCGCATTTTTCCATAATTTTCACCTGCAGCTTCCATTCATTCTTTGCACCCTAGTTTTAAAGCGGAAAGGCGGGTTACGAAGTTGTCGTCAACGGAAATCTCTTCTTTTGGATGATGAGACAAGGACACCTACTTTAGCCCCGTCTTAACCCTGCTGTTCGCATAAGCCTACATAAACCCTACCCTGTGTGGCGGCGTGCGCCACATGGTGGCGCACGCAACAAATACACTGGCCGTCCGTTATGGGTTAAGCTCAGTCTTACCCCAAGTTCGCGAGTGATGCTCCTACGCACTAATTTTATCCTTGGGCTTGCTTTCAAGACCTGAAGACTGTCCTGATTAACTCACGCTCACTATCGAGGATCGGTCGTCGATTTGTTCGTTCGTTTCTCATGATAAGCCTGGAATTCATTTCATAATTATTCTGTATTGGGTGGCTGGCCACAGTAGGTCCTCATGTGAGCACGTATTCGATGCCTTCCTTTTTGTGTTCGACTTCGCATGCATGGCGCATTCCCAGACTATTCTTCAGTACATAACGGCATAGGATAGTATCGTAATATAGGTGCTTAAAAGCATAGCCTAGTAGCCATTTAGCGCCGTTTGTTATATATTCCACCGATCACCCTTCTAACCGACACCAAGGATAAATTCAGTGGCAATGAGCCACAATGTGGAATGCTTATCCTAGGTTACTCTTGGTGCTTAATGAACTCACTTTTCCACATCTGGTACTCGAATATCGTACGTGATATTTGCTCTCCGAAAGCGACGTTCCATAGCAAGCGCATTCTTCGATGAGATCATTATGTCGGCAAAATCACCAAAATGATTTGGTTCTTTCCAGAAATCAACCTGAAATTGAGAAAAGTACGGTTATCAGACGAACCTTGGCGTTTCTTCATTCTACGCATACGAAACGGTTAAAGGCAGTGAACACAAAAGCTGAAAGGCGGAGTGGTTTCACTGATTCCATCGGGCTTCATTGATTCAAGAGCGTCAGGAGGAAATCCACCCACAACGGCTGATGGGTCTGGTAACAAATGACGTCGTCAAAACCGCTCCGACGTAGAGCCATCGTGTTCACTGCCTTTCAGCAGGCCGAATCCCTCTGCATTACTCGGGTAGTGACTACATGTGGTACTGAACGTGATTGCTATCATGTTATGCTCCGCTGATTAGACAGGAAGTGATTGCTCGATTACGATTGCTTAAAGGTAGGATTTACAATGAAAAGGTTGTTTATTGGGAGTAAGGGTAGAGGGAGAAACGGCCCAGAACCCGAGAAATGGGACCCCTTCCTTGCCCGTTGATTTGCGCATTGATGCGACTCTCATCGCTGTGCCCTCTTCAACACTACGCTCTCTCTGCTATCTAATCACTCGCCACGTATAGGCGAGTGATTAGATAGTCGGTGGGCGTACCCCGCCAACCGCGCCAAGAGTGAGCCATGCTAGATCGCCGAGGTCAAATCTTTCGCTGCCAATTGCGCGTCGGTCAGCACCCTCAGGAGGTCCGCCTATCCGTAAGCATACCTTATACGGTTCCGCCTGTCATCAAACTATGCAATTTTCCCCTTCTTTGACTTTCATTCTTATCCTGAATTCCTCCCTCAAATCAAATGGTCAGCCAAAATCTGATATGTGGATACTTTAGTGCTGAAAAGAGGGGATTCTACAAAAAGCAACGGAAATTGTTAATGAAAAGAATTTTGAAGACGAAATTTAGGTGATTACAGCAACACCTTACCATTATAATACGTCTGAGACAACTTAACAAGCGAAGGCCATTTCGTTATTGGGTGTGTAGCCTCATGAGAACAAATTTGCTCACTAAATGCCGTAACTAGTTTGCTTGCATTCTTTCATTTTTCATATACACCACCCTTCCATCTGTTCATTGGGCAGAATTTTATGAGATAAAAAAAAATCGCCTTTATTCAAGGAATTTCGTGATTATCATGGTTTTGTGGCGTTTTGGAAATGCGAAAGGAAGCGAGAAGAACTGTGTCGGCCTGTCCTTTCCCCCAGGGTGAAAATCGTTTCGAGATAATGTTTGTGTCCTCACACCGCCGCTTCCGATACGTTCTCCTTTCGTCCCCCGGCCATCTATTTCAAAATTGTCACTTTCAGACGAAACAGAGGGCACCAGGGGAATCTATTGCCTCGCGAATTTTCCGAGACTCAAACTCTGAACCTAAATCTGCCCAGGTGGGCTCCTCCTTCTATCTTTTAAGGATTATTTGATCTATGCCACGGCCACATGGGCCTACAGGAATAGAAAATATTTAAACTGCCCGACTTGGAGCTCACACGCAAGTGTTAATAATATAAGTGCTTCCATTCGAGGGCATTCTATAGATGTACGGCGCGATCCAACAAGGTACATGGCATCATCGGTAGAAAAATTCAGCTATCCCTTATCCCTAAGAAATCGAGGAATGGGGTGTCACTGGGAACAAAGCAAATCTTCCAATATGCACAAAACTGAGCGCTGTGCAAACACTCCGTCAGGCTTCTGCGCGCACTCCACACGAGGTTCAGCCCGGCTGAGCGCCACAGTTCACTTCATAAGTCGGCATTCGTACATAAACTTCAGTGTCAGTACTGAGTCAAAGAGTCAAAAATCGGCGGGAGTCGGCTAATTGATGCGAGACTCGTCGTCAAAAACGAAAACTCTGATGGACCTGATAACCAGTCAGATAGTTGTACATGCTTCGTACGCACTGAATTGTGCCACGGTTTCGAAGGTAAATCGAAAGCATGGCGTATTCGAGAAGTTATTCAGCTTCGAACCACTTCCCTAGTCGAGTGCTGGCGATCATGTGGGTTTCTCACCTATAGCACAGCTTTGGTTTTACATCTTTAAGAAATCCCCCTTCACCAGAAGTGGCCTCGACCTTGCGTTTTGTCCGTAATCGCGGAGAAACTTAAACTTTACATGAAGAAGTTCTACGCCAAACATTTCACTGTCTTCAAGCGCTAGTTCCCGAAAGTTGTATCCAATAATTCAATACCGTAACCCACCTGATATTTATGATCAAGCATTTGTAGCTGCCGTAATACACGCATTCCTCGTGCATCATTGGGTTGAACATGATAGAGTAGATACTTTTCACCATGGGCCATTTGTACGACGCCAGCGACGACCAGAAGTATAAACAAAGGTCCTGGGCTGCCAATTGGCGCCAGATACGACCGTGCGCTCATAGTCATCGTGACGAATGTAATAACATGTGTGTAGAGATTCTGAAGAACAGATTTACAGCACATAGCCGGACAATTGCTACAAGAACGACTGACGAAAGCAAAATTGCAACGAGGTGAACGGAGCCACAATGAAGAATTACTTGATTGCGACAGAAGAAAATTCAACGAAATTGATTGATGATGGTCAACTTATTTTCAAAATTAAAATGAATTATATGAAATATGAGCACTGTGAAACATGCTAATGGTAAGTTCATAAGGTATAAGATTTCGGTACGGTTGGCAGGCTTCTATCAATCAAGGGGTGAGTGTGCAGATAGAAAAGCATGAGCTTCGAATAGTAGTAGGGCTAAGCCTTCCAAAGGAAATGAAGAAAGCGGAAATGCTGTAATGGTGTGCATTTTGTGAGACCTCCCAAACAGCAATATATACAAAATGTTGAATTGCCTAGCCTCACAGCGGTCAGAAATCAAGGGGTCCCCAGTTTTTTGGGTACCTGACACGAGGTCCGTCGCGCGTCAAGAAAGTAGAGTCAGCGGACGAGTCGCAGCGCGTACTGTGGTGATTTCGCGTCAAGTCAAACAGAATGTACCATGGCACGCGCTGCGACTCCGCTTTCTTGTCGCGCGACGGACTTCCTATCCAGGTATCCAGAAATCTGGGAACCTCCTGGTACTGTGATTACGCA
This sequence comes from Ostertagia ostertagi, assembly GCA_036418205.1. Taxonomy (NCBI): domain Eukaryota; kingdom Metazoa; phylum Nematoda; class Chromadorea; order Rhabditida; family Trichostrongylidae; genus Ostertagia; species Ostertagia ostertagi. Next base: position 33,688 of record MU882683.1, read on the forward strand.
ATACCGAGAAGCGAGTTAGAGACGCAGAGGATCGGCAAGAGAAATAGCTCTGCAACTTGCGAAGAATTTAAACATTCACTTGGCGTTTACTAGGAAGTTATACACCCGCAAACCCTGATTTGTTCAAAGGTTGTTAGCAACGAATCGACCAGGTTCGGATAAAATAAGTATCACTGGCTAATCGATTCCAATCGATATAT
>MU882684.1:0-16680 GCA_036418205.1 Ostertagia ostertagi
CCTTTCCATCGCGTCTCCTGAAGGCATAGGACTTGGATATTCCTGCGCGTCATCAGATCAGCAACCTCTCGGGACTTCCCAGTTAGCGATCCTACGTTCAGAGTCCCAATTCGAACTAGCTTCTTTGGCCGAGGCCGTTCACTCCTCGGTAGCCCTCGCATACTGACCACAGAACTCGGGCGGGGGTTCTGCGCGCCACTTCCGGGTGACGTCCTAGCATTAACACTGATTCTTTTGCGACTTTTAGACATGTTTGTGTGACTGGGGTCTTCATCAGCCGGCCTGTCAACCTGGGCCTGACGCTGGTACTAGAACCATTTTTGCACATTTTTGCAGGGCATGGTTAAGCCTTGACAGGGATCGAGGTCATGCAGAGGTGCAGACAAGACTCTACACTCTTGACACTCGGATATCGCTTCAGGTGGCATCCCACCATGTTTCGCTATTTTAATCATTTTAATCAATTTTTAACAAGCTTCTATGATATCTATGATTACCACGGTTCACAGTTGAAGGATGCTTGATTAGAATTAATTTACTTTATGTGGTAGAGGAAATAGGAGGCAGACTAGGAAGCCAAATCCGTATGCCGTCCAAAGCCCACTGAAACGCTTTGTTTCAGATATCAATTATAGCTGAAGCCCTGATTCCTATAATGGCAGTGCGACACGAGGCTCTTTACAAAAAGATACCGAAGCTGTGCTGCGCTCGTAGAACAAGAATAGACTCTGGAGACGAACACGAACTGAACACGGTGAGGTTTCGAAAAAAAAAGTTGGACGTTATCGCAAGACAGGGGCATAGCGGTGCAGCGGTGAGGCCAAAGCCATTCTCACGTGTGTATAGTACTTCTCAAGGGGAGTTTGGAATTCCTAATTGCCTCAATCAGCCCCCACTCCTCAATTTCACCGAATTTTTTGCATGTTTGTGTTGTTTATGTTTTGTACGTTTCTCTTCCTGGATTATGCCAGATGCACTTTTGGGGCCAAAGTTTAGATTATTGCAGAAGAAAAGGGATCCGGCAAGTGTGAAGCAGTTGCTAAACCTGCGACCCAAAATCTCTTTACCGATATTCCGACTCGCCGGTACATGGTTCGATTCGCTAGTGCAACGTCTGATTCGCTAGCGAATCGCTCGATGCGCAAACTATGAGATAGGCCTTTGCGACACCTTCAGGAGCAGCCACTTCGAATTTTTTCTTTTTTGGTGTTTTTGGTGTCCGTCACAAGCGATTACCGTTTTCTTTATGACCTATTTGGGCTTGCTTGTGTGTTGAGGGGTGAATTGGGTAGACCGGTTTAGGGTGATGAGATGGAAGGGAAGAAAAACAATTCGACGGACGTGCGGATAAGAAGAATGAAGAAGACCGCGAAGGATGTGATAAGTGTGGTATAAATGGACTGTTCAGGTATAGAGATAAACATTCCTCCGTCTGGTCTCTGACGCCGTCCAACTGCGTTGGTGCATATTGCATGTAATTCTCTCTCTGCTTATTTTTAAGTGCCTCGAGAAGCAGGGCCCTGCCTGCAAAACTGAAGATTTCATTGATTTTTTGGTTTTTTTTTGCAGATCAGAAACGTTTTCGGAATGGACATACAGGGTCAGACTGGCGACTACGTTGAACAGTTGCGACAGCAATGGTCATAGACAGCTACTGTTGTGATGTCTTGTCGACACATATTTTTTGAATTCATAGGCACTTTTTGATGAGCGCAGTGGTTCCTTAGCATACCAGAAAGGTGACTAGAGTATGTGGAATGAGCGTGAAACTATGAATTTGTTTCTTGAGATCTAATTCCGTTTTTTTTTTATATTGTTTAATGCTCCCACATATTAGACCCATTTTTCTAACACTGAGTAATGGTTCCGTGCTGACTATTTATAAAGGAAGTAAGACTCTACCTCGACACCCACCTATGTCGGGCAGTCTTGTATGCGAAGACACGGAATGAAGCAGCTACGATTGGACTGAAACAGTTGGGTGGCGCATCCCAAGAAGTGGGACGACGGACTCTTTTATCACTATTAATCTGCGATTAGGGTGCCCCCCAAGAGGCCCATCGCGCGGCGAAGGAAGAGACGCAGATGCGGCAAAGGACGAGTCGCAGCGCGTGCTGTGCGATATGAGACGTAGTATGGTACACTCTATTTAACCTGACGCCTAACCGCTACAGTATGCGCTGCGACTCGTCCTTTGCCGCGTCTGCGTCTCTTCCTTCGCCGCGCGATGGGCCTCTTGGGGGACACCCGGTCGATTACTAGAAAATAGTGAGTGTTTGAATGTCAGTCATACAGTTGATCAGGTTGAACCAGCCACTTCTACTTTTGCTCCTGTCCTACTGTAAGAGTATGGCTGGTTTTGGTTATACTCTTAGTGGAAATTATTGGTCGGTTCCTAATCAACAAAAGTGGAGATTGTAGGAAACTAGAAAACTTAAAGGTACAGTCTGCAATATTATGACGGAGCAACTTCTTTCGTGAACAATGTATCTGAGTCTGGTAGTCTAACCGCGTAGTTAGTGCTTTTCTTGTGACCAGAAATGTGAGGCACGCTTTTGAAAAGTATCTGTGCTCGGCCAACGCATCCGTTCACGCCCACCGTTGCAAGTGCACTGGTGTCTACGTCCATCCTTCTTACACTCTTTCGCCTTGAGCCCAGTCTCGTGGAGTGACTTCTTCATAGATCAACCACATTCGAAAGGGAGGCCCTTATTCCCAGTTTCTTGACCGTTTCTTCTCGCTCCCCCTTGGGTAACGGTTCGCCTTGCACCTCTAGCCTTATTTTTGAGCCCGATATCCACATCTAGGTGATCGCTAATTGCGGCCTTAACTCTACCAATGAAAGACAATTCACCCAGAACACGCAATTGAAAAGCAATTCACAATGTGGCAAATGCGTTCATAACATTAAATATAACGGACCTTTGGATAACGACCACAACAGCAATGCCAAACGTTCCCATTCCAATGTCGCATGCATTTTAGTGTTTTCCGTAGAAATTTCGCTTCACAAAAATCAGTAGTGAGGTGAGCGAAATGAATTTTCTTCGATGGTCCTCCTCTCCTTTCCAACACCGACTATTCCTCATTTCTCATGAATTCAACTCGAAATCCCCTGATCGCAGGGGAGAAATGGAATCATTCAACGAATTGTATGAATGACAAACGCTGCATGTTCAATTTCCGACCGAAAACTTGCCTACCTTGGGGAATAGGCCTCAACGCTCAAACACTCTATTTCCCTGCGAAGGTCACAAAAGTGTCGCAGTGGTCCAGGCTGTTTCATTTGAGCAGTTCTATTTTTCTGAGATAAATTTGGCTGTAATCCGAGCGATCGGAACGAAAAGTGTCAGTGTGAACAAGGGAGCTGTCGCTTCTCCAAGATACGGAGGCAATGGTGGCAACGTATCCAAACCTCGTGAAGGGCTCCTATTTTGCTGAGAACGGACCTTAGCCTTAGGGGAGGACGGAGAAGACTGTGCATGAAAAGTCCAATTTTCCCTGAATTCCTGCCTACTTCTAGGCTTAGTCCTAGCGAATGCCCCGTATCATGTGGTGGCGCCAGGGACGTATAGCAAAGATATCGAAAGGAACGGACACGGACCAGATATTTCCAGTGAATTGTGCTTGGACCTTTGACATGTCGGAGCTCAATTTACAATTCATGAATAGGGAAAGAACTCTTAAAGTAGGTACGCAGAATTGTTTTCGGAATTTATGTAAATTCATTCAAGTCAGTGGCATCTGTGTTAGATGCGAAGTTACTGGGGAGGACATACAAGTGAAGCTTTTTGAGAAATTGATGAATAAGTTGGGCGAATTCCCTCCCCCCCCCTGTCTCTCCTGCTCCGGAAGGAAATTTGTTTGCTGTCGGATGTGAACCAAGGCGTTATACTCTGTAAATTTTTTGCGTTCGGTACTATACAGAGTATGGGTGGCACGCCGCAATTTTTGAACGAGTTGCGCAATAGGGACGACGCCGCTACAGATCTGTCACGAAATCGGGGAGTTTGTGCGGCAACGGGAGGAATATACCATCCGGGGGTGGGGGATGAGGGGCATGCACTGACTGCGGTGAAAAGACTGGGTGTGACACCTCACTTGCATAAATGCTCGTCCGAGCACTTTATCGCAAAGAACAACAAATTTACGAGGATTCACCTTGTTCATCCAAATTTTTTCTTCATGCCACAGCGGTCGACGGACTACTTGAACTCAGCCCTTTACCGCCTCTGCGCTCTCTAGCGGGTCCCTCTCCTCTCCAAGGCTTAGTCCTAGGGCATTCTCTAATCGTCTGTGCTCTAGCCATCGCGGCAGGACCATTGAGGAAAAATCAAGTAGTCCGTAAACCCATGCCACAAGTACTTTGTTTCCGTATTCATGAGGAACACAACATAAAGAAAACAACAACTTGATGTGCAGTAAGTCCTTTCTTGCGTCAGCGAATTCCTAGTGGGCCCGATTAGGGTTGTGATAGAAGGCCAGTGTAAACCTCACAAGCAATCGCACGATTCGTGAATGATTCAAAGGGTACGAGTGAGTCCAAGGATTCCAGCTATGCGCCAATTGGCGCAGCGCCTGTAGCCCTCGATCCGCGATTCGCTAGCGATTAGCCGTGGAGTCTGATACTCGAATAAAAGAACTATGAACAGCCTGGTTATATTGCGGAGTCAATCTGATGATATTTTGAGCCTGTCACTCTACTCTATCCAAAAAGCAACCTCATGGTACCCTCTCACTTCTCTATCGTGGGATGCGGTCGCATCTGGACGTCGTAACCGTAGGTCGCCCTCGGAAGCAAATCTGGGGACTCACAGAGACGGCAGTTGAGCTAACTTAACGTCCAGCCTGAAAAGGGTCCGATAAATTGAAAAAGGTTCGAGTCGAGAGAGAAATAATCTAATTTTACGTGACACCAGGATGCGCGCGTAACTATAAGAGCGGTTCCAGTTCTTCAAAGCGAGAGGATTACGGTAAGTTTGGACTGGGTTCATGGTGGAAGTTGGGATGCCCCAGTGGCGAAAAAAAAAACTAAGAAATCCGTCGAGAACGCACGAAATGGGACCCCTTCTTCACCCGTTCACCTCTGATAATGGACGAGCTCTCTGCATTTGCCTAATCTCTCCGCGAGGTACTCGTCTATGCTATTCTCGTCCCTTTTTATAGTCGACTCAAGGACTCATGTCTATTATAAGGCCCCGAAGTTTTCTAAATCCGCTCCGAAGTTTTCCAAACTCATGCGTTACCATATAAGACGGCGACTTTCTCAATGTCTGGCAAGTTTCTAGGAATTTCCTAGGATGTGTTATGGGGGCTAGGCTAGCGTCAATCCGGGACTTGATCAACAGAACCCTTCTAAGGTAGACCCGAACGTCCACCCTCTCCCTCCAAGTTTGTTATGGTTCCCTTGTTGGAAAGATATCTTCACTCCAGCTTCTACTCCTCCCATCCTTGATTCTATCTGAAGCTACATTTGACTACCAGAATGCCCTCAAATAGAATTAATGACAGCTCCTTGAAGGGGAGTGTCATGTATAGCCTTCAAATTTTCGTTTTCAGATAAATTCAATTTGGACAAGAAATCCCTGCACCCCAAATGAGCTTCCTGCAGCCTCTGAAATTACACTGTTACTCCATAAAATACGATCGGCGCTTTCAGGAAAGCCAAATTTGGACCCTCAATCCTCAACTTTGCTTCGTTCTAGGCTAGACGCCTTGAAACACCCCGGCTATCGGGTTGACGTCATCTGCGACTCAGTGGGGGACTTTCAGGGTCGCATGCCATCACGTATTCTGCCTAAAGTAGTGCTGTTGTTGTTGAGAGACGCCTCTGTGGTGCCTGAGAAAAACACGTCAACAGCTATTTGAAGAACTGCCCCTGCTAGCAGTGTCAACTCCTGTAATTGTGTCCCGTAGGGATATACTGTGCTGCGGCAATGAAGTCTGAGAAGAGTTTCGGATAGGTATATACATAATTGCACCGGCCAATTCTTGCTTTACGGTGGGCGACCAAAGACGTGTTGGCCGGCAACGAGGAAGAGCAGATTTCAATATCATGGCTTTCCTGGCCATTACAAAAGCTTCTTCTCTATGTATTGCTCCTTGTCCTCCATGGAGCGTTAGTGTATACCGAACCACTAATTCCTATTCGCAAAGATTAATAGCACTACTTGGGTAAGAGGGAGGAATGTAGCTCCTCCCCGCAGCAAATGGGCCGAGAATTGAAGGCTTACCCCTGGGGCGAATGCAGCAGTACCCGGCCGGGAATGGGTTCACGAAACTCAGCTGGATGACACATTCCCCATGTTCAAGAACAGCGTTAAGCGTCAAGATATTCTGAATTTTGAGGACCTATCCCCGGCCGGGTACTGCTGCATACAGACCCAAATCTGTTGATATGGTTACCGCACGAACATAAATGTAGAGGCGCGAAAGATCGATAGGGAGGGAAAAATGAGAGAAATATCCGGGAATTTTAAAAATATTAAGAGATACTTTTTAGGTTGTGAAGTGTACTACAGCGGCGCTATGGCCCAACGTTTCTCTCGAATCCTATCCAAGTGAATTCACCCCACCAGAATTCACCAGTCTCGAGCATTTCTCGGTGGATCGTAGCGGCTCTGTAAGAGGAGGAAGGTTTCAAAGTAACAATCCCACACGTGGTCGTGTCGAAGTATTTATTTCTGGATGGAATAGAGCAGCTCACGAGCATCACAGATGCGGCCTGAAAGTGCGCGGCAGTTTTTCTAGGGCCTTACAGAGTAATCTGAGGGGACTATTGTGAAGTTATGGATGGAATATCTCGTGTACTTCATGATCCGGAGGGTGAAGTACCAAGTAGAACCGCGCGGGCTAGTGGCAGGGTCAACCGTCACCTTTGACCGATTTCGAGGATTGGGTACCCCTCAGAGACCCGTCGCGGGGGCAAAGAAGGTCAGAGCGGCGATCGAGTGCAGGCGCATGGTGTGCGAATGGGAGCGTGCAGTGGGACACCGTGTTTTGACGTGAATTACCTGAGTAGGAACGGCGCGCGCACTCTGTCCCGCCTGACTTTGCCTGTCCTAGCTTTCGCGAGGCGGGCCCCTGGGGGGAGCGCCGAGAGCACTTATCCAAGTGAATTCCACCCACTAAGAACTAACAGTCTTCGAGCCTTTCTGTAAAAAGGGGTCGTAGTGCTGTCTGTAGAGAGGAAGAATGATTCAACAGAGCGAGAGCCCACACGGACCCCACGGTCTTCGGAAGATATTTATTTCTGGATGAAAAGAGCAGCTCCACGAGCATCGAACAGATGCCCTGAAAGTGGCACGGTCAGTTTTTGAGGGCACTTACAGAGCGAGCACTATAGCTGCGGCGCGACTATTTCCAACTGAGGCTATTGCAGAATCGATTCGTCGTTTCCGTTCATTCGAGAAAGGGCGCGGAGGAAAATGAGCCAGTAGAGTAGCAGATAGTCAGACATATTAACCACGCCGTGACGTTATGTGTCACAATATCCTCGTTTCCACAGCTGTCTCACAGCGTCTCCTCCCACCTCCTTATCTGACGCAGGAGATGCCTCTATAATGATTGTTAACGACTCTCTCCTCGCCCCTTTCCCCGAGGACTCAGCCCACGCCCACCCTCTAAGGTTCATTCCTTGACCACCCTCCGCTGCGTGTCGATCGCGCCATGCAATGGGGCTCATTCTATGTATACGGCATTCGATTTTTGAAGTAGGTTTATATATACACCATTGAAACACACAATTTAACCAGCAACTGCATAATCTAACATTAAAGCGACCTCGCCGAAATACGACCCCCCCCCCTTTTCCACCCATATAAACGAACCCACACCCTCGTTGACTTCGTCAACGCCGCGTTGACATAGCTAAGTGGAGCCGTGAAGCAAAGTAAGTGGCGGAAGGTCATCTGATATGCCCCTCCTTTATGTCAATGAGGGAGGATGAAATAGCTATTAGTGCTTCACGACCTGTTCGCTGCCTGTCTTTGTCATTTTTTAGTCAACATGGCATCCACAACTTCTTTACCAACCGCTGTGATCTCACCAATTTCAAGTTCAGGTGTTGTTTCAAGGGTACAGGGGCAAATCAGTGCAAGTTGTCGAGGGGAAACCCTCCAGAGAAATGCTTAAGTCGCCTCCCCGAAGAGTTTCCTCCTCCAACAGCGTCGTTTATCCGCCATAAAAAGCCGTGTTGGGCGGTGCACAGGCTGGAAGCCGCTAATCGACAAGGAGGGAATTAGTCTGTTGTCAACTAAAGTGCTGTCGCTGCTCACACATCTCACTTTCTGGCTTTGTTCCGCTCGTGGAGTGATAGAACTGTCGTAATGGAAGTGTTCCTTAATCCTTTACTTCGACAACCTTACCTCACTATCGAGGCTCAAACTGAGAAAAAAGACGTCTGTGGACCAAAATGAGAAACAGAACGGTTTTTTTCTGTCCTTTTTCGCTTGACTTTTCGTTTAGACCGTTGCCATGCGTAGTTCTTGTCGATTGATTGTTTCCTTTTATTCTTATTTTCCGAGCATGCTGACGAGATACGGAGGTCTGTGTCGGAGCCCATTCAAGCCAATTCGGTATCTGAATTATTTTGCGTCTGAAGGCGCATCTAGGGTTTGTTCGCACGTGAAGGGTCAAGGACCGGAGGTCGTTCGGAGGCCACTTCAGCCAATTCGGTATTCGATATTTTGCGTTCTGAAGCGATCTAAGGTTTCTTTCGAGGGGCCGCTGAGACCGATCCTGCCTCCTAGTTCCAAGTTATGAGAACCAACAGACCAATCATTTGATTTTTATGTAGTAAGTCTAGCCGAGAGCGAAAACTCACGGGTGTCGGTCAAAAGTGAGGCCCACTGTGAGGTGAAGAAGATACATAGACGAGTACGAAGATGTAATTTTTGAGAGAAGATGTCGCGTTGTACCCGATGGGAGGCCCACTTTCATCTCCGTCGAGCTCCTACTTAATTTCATTCGCTCGAAAAGTTGTACTTTTAGTCGCACCTCACGACAAGCGCTTTGTAATCACCCAGCAGCTACACCTCGTGACAACTTCTGAAAAGTAGAGCTGGCTTGACAGGCTGTGAGTACTGATAGTGTCGTGTGAGTGTACTATGCTATGTAAACTTTCATTCAGTCACTGACACAGCCCTCGTCATTGACCAAGCACCGCCTTCTCGTCCGGCGTTTGCCATCGGAGCTTCTCAGCGAACAAACTCTGAGAGCATTTCTTCTAACCGTCTTTACGTTTTGTGCATTTCCTTCCCAGCGCTTCACCTTCTGTTCGGGGGCTCCGAAGCCCTTGGCCTGGCAAATTGAGCCCGGCGTTAGAAAGGCATATTCCGTGAGAAAGTACAGATAGTTAGTTCAATCACTTCCTCTTCGAGTAAATGAGACCTATTCTCAAAAATAGAAGAAATGGAGTCTCTGCGGCTTGAAATTGCGCGACAAGGACGCCAGGAACCTCGCACTTGTTTCGTGATGAGTTGAAACTGTGTCATTCTCTGCGTCTTCCTTGTCCCCTATGCTCTCTTATATGATCCTACCTCAGCACCCTGCGTATCTTCTTCGTAGACCTATCTTCCCCCAAGAAGGTTCTACATATTTTAAGCATTTAGTGCTACTACTTCTCTTTTTTCACGCAGATTTCGCGATTATTTTCAAGTAAAAAGCTACATCTATTCAACAATGAAATGTGCCTTTGAACCTCGTGACCTTTTTGTCGGTGTCTGATGACCTTCTCACATCGCACGCCAATTCGCCATTTAGTTTATCACACCTTTTTATACTGGCACTGTACTCCGCTGTTTTTGAAAACCCTCTCAGCTATAAGGTCTGCCAATTTCTCTCTTCTCATCGAAGTAGAAAGTGTCAACTTCTCACGTTTGGCCACAGGTTTCCCTCAAAACCGATCATTTAAAATTTATAATTTAACTGCCGATAAAGAAGCACCTGCTAGCAAATGAAGGAAGAAAAACATGCTATAAACTGTTGTTAGATTCCCTGCGAACATGCCATTCATCTTCTTAGCAAAATATCCTGGCACTCCACTGGAAGCTCAGGTTTGACATGCTGGCTTTTCAAAAACATTTATTGATTTGTTTTTGTCGCAGTAATCAACTCAGTGGAAGGCTGACGTGTGCCCTTAGCTCGGGATCATTGGATTAGTGCCTAGATGCCTGGCTGGCTCTTGCATGGTATGCAAGATCGATTTTGCAAAGCTGAATATGCCCTCTACCCGTTGCAGTCGAGCTTTTTTTCAAGAAAGTCATCATTTGCGTCATACAATGCTCAGTTATAATAGTTAAGGAACCTGCCCCACCTTTGGAAGTATTTGGATGTATCGCTAACATCTGCAAGGTCGTTGGGATCGAATCCCGCCGGGGTCAAATGAACCCTGATCCGTCCAAGACCAGTTTCTCGGCAACTTTCACAGAAGAAGAGATACAGAACAGTAGTTCGAACGATCCTGCCTTCCTTCCAAGTGCAACAAAAGCCTTATGCAAAGGATAAAGCTCAACGTTGGTCACTTTTTTAGGATGCGCCAGGCACTCTCCGTCCATTCGGAATCGTCGTGGCATTTTGAAAACTACCTTCCTGGGTGTTCCCTGAAGCGCGCCGTTTTATAATTCAATGCTTTCGTCCTCCTCGACATTTTCGGTATCAATTGAGCAAAAATGGAGGTTTTGAAGCTCTTTTGGCCTGGACAGCGTAGGTGCAGGGATTTGATCCTCAGAGCAGGCGTGGTAAGCAGCGCCACCTGCCGTTACATCAATTTCGCCCTTCCAAAATTAATATCAGGAAGGACGAAATTCCGATTCTCACTGGAAGTCGAATGCACGGCGTATACAGAACTTGATCCTTGGGCACTTGCTTCTTCATATTTGAAGTTATCACATCAAGAAAAACAACTGTACACTGAGCAATTTTCGGACTGGTTAATAGCGCTTGAATGACTCGCTTCTGCCAGGCTGGCTTGGCTTTCGAGGAAATTGGCCATTTGCCAAGTGTAAGCGCAGCCTTTGCTAAAGAGCAAGTACAGTATCTTATTTCGTGCCCACATTTCCCTAAGAGATCCTAATGTCGTGGCATTCTCCAGCTTTCAGCTTCGTCTTTCCCCTGTATCCATTAACCATTTCCGGACACACTGCATTCCGTTCCTCTGGGAATTTCTGGTCAGATTCCTTGACGTCAGGCGCTAAGGAATGACTCACAAGAGAATCCCTCTTGTTATTTCTGCAAAATCCCAATATATCGTCATTAATTTTCCATTGCACTTTCTAAAAGTGAGCTTGCGAACGTTTTTTGCCGGTGATTTTTGTCCACTTATGTGCTTTGGGCATAACATCAATATCTGCGGTATCAGAAATTAAGCTCCACCTCCGGCATCCCCTCCTGCCGAGGAACAAAACAAAAGTTGTCTTTTCCAATTTTTTTTTATCCATCTGCGATGTTAGAAACCAAGCTCCGCCCCTGGCATTCCCTCCCACCAAAAAACAAACAAAACTTGTCTCCACCAGTTTCGTGCTTTTGGCTTCTATCTGCGATTGAGATTTTAAGCTCCGCGCCTGACGTCCCTGCCACGATCTTGAATGGAATAAAAGAGAAGGTTGTTCCGTTAGATAATTGTGTGAAAATCCAAAACTGACTGTTCGCGCGAACATGGTTTTGCGTCCGTTGATTCTCGAATGATAATTTCGCAGTGAAGAAGGATGTTCATCAGATAAAATTGGCCATTTCTGGACTATTTTCCTGAGCACTTATCCTGACGTCAAGGACGATAGCCGTTCTCAGATCAGAGTGACAAGTTGGTGTGACAAGTGAGTGACTTCACGACGGCATCGAAGGAAATGGAACGCCGTCACGGCGATTGCCATTCGTTGTGTTATCCCGTTAGGGTAAGGAGTCAGATAATAAGAAGGCTCGAGATGACCGACAAGGTTTCTACGTTCTCTACCCGTTCCTTCTTTTTGAGCCCTTTGGGGATGGCACGAATGCCGAGAGCTGGATCAATTCAGCGATCGTATGGGGCGGCGAGCGCGTAGAAAGTGGACGGGATTCTGTTTCCATCGCACGGCTCTCCTTTGTTGGGTGTGGTGCGTCGTGCGTCTCAATTGGACGTCTCTTGCGATTTTGCCATTCTCACCTGCTGCTTAGGCGCGTACTTCTCCTATCCTTAGCGAATTCGTGCATGCTTAATGTAGGGTTGCCCTGACTAATGGATAGCCATAATCGCGTACCACTGCTCCTGATCCCATTCGATTATGGGTTGATGGCAGGGGGAGCACGCTCGGGCCGCGGAGCGAGTTGGTGCACTCTACGCACTTGTCGTGTAATTCGTCCCTAGCTGCCATACCTTCTATCCGTACTATATTGCTTACCTCATCGCCGGCATGACACTCTGATCCGCCGTGCAGCGGCGTCCGCGCTTCTACTGCCGTATTTGGTGCCAGCCCAGTTTTTGGGGCCACACGTTACAATGCAGCTGCCGAAGGCTCATCTTAAATCTCGTGCGGCTCTCACGGCTTTCCATCTGCTATCTTGGAACGTATAGGGAACAACTGGGAGCAAACGGCTGTTGGTCTTGATCACCTCAATTGGGCACATCGGCCGGACAGAGCGATTCCCTGCGGGAACAGCAAAATGGAATAGTCACTTCCTTGTCTCCCGTCTTCAAAACGCTTGGGTACACAGAGGAAACGAGGTTTACAGAGGATTCAAGAAGCAACAAAAAAGGTTGAGTCAACAGCAAGACCGAGAAAAAAGATCTCGTTACATGGTAAGAGGAATCCCTTCTTGCCGGATGGGTTGAAATGAAAGGATTCTTCTGTTTCACCAGTTTTTTTTCGAAAGTGCAACATGAGCGCCATCCCTCCATTCCGAAGGGGGCTCGTAACGCAACAAATAATTGTGTCGAAAAGTTCGGTGTGTTCAAGTGCTGAGGTTGCGGTGCATTTTCTATTTGTCGAAGGCAGAGTTTACGATAAGAAGGCAGCTCATTTGATATCAAGTAGGTGGTCAGTGGTGCCAGGATGCCGCAAAAACGGCCCCGAACCCGAGAAATGGACCTCTCTTGCCCGTTGATTTCCGCATTGATGCGACTCTCATCGGTGCTGCCCTCTTCAACGCTAACGCTCTCTCTGCTAAACGGCTAGAGTCAGACGGCGAGAGGGTGGGCGTGCCGCGGCGCGAGCGGCGCGGGTATGGCCATGGTAGACCGCTGGGCTGTATCCTACCGACCTTATCGTGGAATCCTCCTCTAAATTATGTAGTTACTTGGGGAGGGGGCATTTTATAATTTCCTTGTGTGTTGTTCCTAGCAATCAATATCTTCTCTTCTCTACTTTTTTAGCTAAAGAGAACTGGTATACATGCTAGCGAACAACTTTTCTCCTAAGCTTGTGCTTCCCTTTCGGGCCACTGAATTTTCAAGAGACCAGTTCAAAATCGGAACCTTTCCAAGTTTTGGCAAACGCTTTTCCGGCTTTTCTTCGCTGAAACGGGTCGAAACTGCTGGTGTTCAAGTTCACGGGCGTCATTGCTGTACTTTTCCCAAGCACTCCAGGTGCTATTTTGCACTAATAATTATTACATAACAAACTTGACAATCACCTGTTCCATCGAGTTCTTTGGGGGTTTACATAGAGATCACGAGAGCATTTCACAGGCGTTACACCGTAAAGGTGATTATATGGAATGGAACGAGAGAACGTGCTGTGGAGCAGCTGGGGGAGTCGAACACGCGGATACGAATGGCCCCTAGCCATCCACGTTTTTCCCCGGGGTCGGTAATATGGTACCATGCTCGTTTGGGAGAACAAAAGTATTGACTTGCACAGGAGGTTAGGAGCGCCATTCATTGCGAACACCAAATCTTACTCAAGTACTCAATTACCATTAGTACCCCGATGGATAAAACAGTGCGTGGCGCGTTCCGAACCAATTGTTCAAAGCCGATTCATCCTCAGAGCCATTATTGGAGTTTTAGAAAGTGAAGGGGAATTCTCAAGTGATAGAGCTTGAAAGCATTTTTGTGGTCACAGCCGCAAAGCCGCAATATATCCTCTAACCCCCCCCCTCCCAGGTGACCGACTTTTCGGATGTGGAAATCAAAGGTATAGGAAGAAAGAAAGGAAGGAAATAAAAAGGAGAAGGAATAACCCATACCATCAGACCATAAGAAGACCAGGATGTGAATGAGAGGTCATACGGACTCCAAATTTTGCTCAGCGAAATGTTTTAGATCCCTGAGGGAACACTCGCTCAGCTCGTGGCTCACCTGGCCAAAGCGCGAGGCCGCGGTAATTCCAAAACGTTCGGGAACAAACGAACTTTGTGGGAACCCAGTTTTGCAGATCGCTCGACGATCATTGGCAGCATCGCCGAAGTTGGCTTTTTACCCATCATCTTTGATTGAGCAGTATTCTCTGTCTGTTCGTGCGGAGACCGAATGTTCCTCGCTCAATCAGGGCCGTTTCATTGCGATTCACCTTGTCATCCTTTGATCTGGCTGAGCTCTGCTCAACCTTCATCCATCTTCAGGCATGACGCCATAGAAATATTATCGTCTGACGGCTCAGAAATCTTGAATATACATCAGAAAATGTTAAACAACTTTGTTCCGTGGTCTCCTTCCCCACAATCCTATGTTCAGGTCAGGTGTCGGTGGAGAAGATTGAATTTTTTTATGGACAAAACCCTAAGCAGGGTCAACCGTCACGTTGTACCAATTCCGAGAATTTTACGATCGCCCTCCCCCCTCGATAGGCCCTCGATACGACCCTCCCCTCAGGGTTAATCGTCGACACGACCATCATCCACCCCCTCCCTTCATCGCCGATTATAGGGCGATTCTAATAGTATGTTGATTCGTGAGACCAGTCGCCACAGCCCCCTCTACCGACTTATTCTATTCCTTTCCAAATTGCCATCGGGGCCGTTTCGCACTCAAAATCTCAGCGGACAACCTAGTACGCTCTTCGTTCCATACTGAATCATCCCTTCCCTTGCTGTAACATTGACACTTACTTCGCTGAAATACGGACTCCCCCTCTTCCACCCCCAGACAGGGTCAACCGTCCGTTGGACAAAGTCCAACGCGACGACGAGAGTAATGCCGAGAGTGAACGTACGCACGGAGACACAGACGGCTCGCGGGTGGCGAGAGTGAATGCCGGCGCGGAGAGCGGTGAACATCGGTCCAACGTCGCTCCAATATCGGTCCAACGTAACGGTTGACCCTGCCCCCACGAAAGCTCCCCACCCCCGCTCGTTGGAACTTTGTCCATAAACGATTGACACTGACCCTGAGCATTTTTGTTTCTAACTACACAAAAGGGTCAAAGTCACTAAAAGGTGGACGGGACAATGTCAAGGCAGGAGGCGTTGTTGAGTGCTTGCACAGCAGAAGGCTTGGATCGTGATCAGTACGTTGTACATTTCGTTTTCCAAAGTCCAGGTGCCCTAATTGTCCAGTCGGCAAAAGGGATACTTAAAAATATTCGACAATACATCGATCGACCCTCAGATGTATGTATAAGCCGGAGCAGATTCAATCACGCCTACGACTTTTGGTGGCAGTCGAGTTCGCGGCGCAGTGCGACTACTGACCATTTCGGATGAAACTTGGCGACCATTTCGGATGAAACTTGGCGATGTCTTGCTAATGAAGGAGCTGCTCCAGGCAGCCCTGCTTTTCATAGAATAACGATATGTTAGTGCAGAATAAATTGACACTGGACTGGGTGGGCACTTATAGAACATAAGTGCATCGCCCTTGAAGCTAATGTATGCTGCATCTAATGGAAGTCTTTCAAATTCTATCCCCGGGGAATATGTGAATATGCTTTTCGTGTCAAAAAGGTGGCGAAAATAGGGCGATGACGACTAATCGTTACCGAATTCGTGGTAGGGGATACAGCCCTTGCAAAATATGGCTAGGGTATCCAAGCCCTGCAGAGTTGCTCAATCCCTTTTGGGATGCGCCACGCATTCTACTTCCATTTGTACATTCGTAGTGGCGTTTGAATGCGATAGGCCTATACAATGACTTGCGGGGGCCAGCCGATGTACAAGTCAGTGTTTTTATCCTTCCAGGCAAGTCTGGTACCATTCGATCGAAGTAATTGAACGCTTGATTGATTGGCCTGGGTGGGATTCGACCCAAGATTTGACCCCTGCAGCGTGTGCTTGAAAAATGGCGCGCATACCACTACAACACCTCTTCTCCTCATTAAGAGCTTTTACCGCTCTTCCCAGAATCCCTTTTGTTTGCTGTGTTGTTAAATTTTAATTGGCTGTTTGTTACAATGTTGCAGGAAGACCTAATGAGGTGTGTGGGAGAGTTTTGTTCTATCTAAAACGACTCTCGGGAGCAATTTGTGCCACTGTATTGTCTTTGATTCACGTTGTTTTCCATTACATTTCACCTCACCGTGTGCTCAAAAAATTTCTGGGAAGGCACATAAACCCAATGAATGCGAACATTTATTGAAAAGGACCCATGTGATAAAGTGGAGAAAGGCGCTCACTTTCCAAGCGCAAAGCCCATGGATCGAATCGTGGACCGAGTCTCGCCTTGGTCAATCTAGCCTTTGACCCGGTCAATTGGTACCAATTGAGAAAGAAAAAACCATTATAAACGAAATAATTAAAATGGTTTGTTTAGCTCCTTGCTTAGGTGAGCCT
>MU882685.1:0-17708 GCA_036418205.1 Ostertagia ostertagi
CGCTACCCTTCCACCTCCCGCTGTGCCGAGGTGAAAGGTGGAGGAGTGTGTCCACTGGTGTCGGAATCGAACATCAATGAAACAATCATGGTAGAGAGGGTGATAATAGTGACTGGTAGGGGGGTAGTGGTATTTGTGGGTGACCCCCTTATGTGTAGAGAGGTTGTAAAGAGTCTTCTTAACATGAAAAGGTCTAATTTTTTTCGGAAGCGCTGGACACCACATTTGACCCTGAGCCGGGCTGCCTCCTAAGAGAGGGTAATAATTAAGAAATCTGCCTCTCAAAAGAGAGTAATAATTAGGAAATCGGCTACAACCGTAAAGCCAGATGCTCTTTGTCTTCACTACTTCCTTCATATTTTCAGACGCTCTCTTAGCCACTTGCCCTTTTCTGCACAGCTCTTGAGCTTAGTTCTGTGCTAGTGCAGCAATGACATTTGTGATCCTGTTTCAGTCCTAAAATTTAATTAACGACGGCAATCAATGAAGGAAAGCGAAATAAAGAATACAGGACTCGTATCGCATGCGTAATGTACATACCATAACAAAGAAAGTGATGTAGTCGTGGACTATGAATTTGCACTAGCATCGTCCTATTCCATGTCTAGCGTTATTTATATGTGGCAGCGCTGAAAAATCTGATGATGGTACCAACTTGCCCATGAGACTCCTTGCCGTATTCTTTTTGGTTGTTACGCTTACTGGATTTTTAAAGAGTTGCTAAATTACAATTCGCTTTTGACGATGTCGTTCTTTGATTTGTTTGTTTATTTGTTCACCTACAGGAAGGGAGGGGAGGGCAAAGAAAACGTCACTCTCCTCCCACATTTGAATATTTACGCTTCGGTAAACTCAAACCGAATGCACCAAATTGTATATTGAAGAATTCTATGGGAAAACCTCATAAACCATAAACCTCCCACCGAAACGACATCAAAAGGATTTCCTAGAGGTTATGATGCACAGTTTGAGCTCAAGGACGTCCCTCAAAATATCGTAAGCCATTACGATGTTATCTTTCACGGGGTCCGAAGCGAACTTGCACAGTCAGAGCTACTCCCTCCAGAAAGCTACCTTTCAGTTGACCACTTGGAGAAGTTTTTTGGGAGCTTCAGGCTGCGACGGTAACGCTAGCTTCGTATGTCACTGGCAGATGCTAATGGAAGGTCATATCCTAGTAACGTATTAACCTAGAACGTTGGGTCCCAAAGATAAATGCCAGAGCGCTTGTTCTGGAAAGGTATTCAACTGTATCACCTGTCGTCCCGTTGATCATCGAATTGCTCGAGCGGGCGCCAGCAACGTCTCCATTCGTCCCTGTCGCGTGCAAGAGTTGTCCAGTGGACCCTCCTCGCTCGAGGGACACGATGTCCTTCATTCCTTTCGTTCAGAGCTTTCGTGAAGAAGTCTGACCATCGGGCCGGCGGTCGTCCAGGTGTTCGTTTGACGTCCCGAGGGATCCAGTCGGTAACCGCTCTGGTCCAACGGTCATCGCAAAATCGCATGACGTGTCCGGCCCACCTTATCTTCGATTCCTTGGCGAAAACGGCAGCGTCCCTGATCTTTCTGACGGTGCGTTAACGTTGGGCCTTTCCGATTTCCTTTCTGAATGGTACGGTGCGATGGTTCACTCTGATAGTCTCTGACATGCGGCGTTTGAGATACGCTGACCGGCGGTCGACGGATGTTCTGTCGTCTTTTCATACTCTCGATTGTACATGATACGCTAGCCAGCGGCGTTTCTCTGACCTTCGTCTGGAGCTAGATCGTTCATCATATTGATTTCCCGACCTAGGTACACGTAGCTGGAGCATTCGGTGATGTTCGTTCCGTTGAGCATGAATGGGGCATCAGGAACCAATCCGTTTCTCATAAACATCGTCTTCGTTAGGTTCAGCTGTAGACCGACCTTACCACAGGCGCAGTCGAAATCAGCCAGCATTCGCTCCGCTTGCTCGATGTTCGGCGTTATAAGAACGATGTCGTCAGCAAAACGAAGGTGGTGTAGTTGCCGGCCGTCGACCTTCACTCCATGTCTTCCCATTCCAGTTGACGCATGACGTTCTCGAGAGCGGCGCTGAAGAGTTTGGGCGAGATGGTGTCGCCCTGTCGAACCCCTCTCTTGACGTCGATGATGACCTCCTTGTAGAATGGAGATTCTGGTCGTAAAGTTGCTGTAGAGCTCACGAAGAATCTTGATGTACTGAGTAGGGACGCCCTGGTTGCCCAAGGCTTCGATGACCGCTTCTGTCTCCACAGAGTCGAAGGCCTTCTTCAAGTCGATGAACGTGAGACAAAGCGGCATCTTGTACTCTCGTGAAACTTCAATGAGTCTTGTAACCGTGTGGATATGGTCGATCGTGCTGAACCCTCTTCGAAACCCTGCTTGCTCGCATGGCTGTCCTTCATCTAGTATTCTGCCGATCCTGTTAAGGATGACTCGAGTGAATAGCTTGTAGATTACAGACAGCAGGCAGATTGGGCGATAGTTGCCAATGTCGTCCAGGTCTCCCTTCTTGTACAGCAACACGGTCCTGCTGGTTTTCCACGGAGTGGGTACCTTGCATTCCGACAGGTAGCGCGTGAAGAGTCGAGCCAGAGTTTTGATGATGACTGGCGGCGCATTCTTCAGATGTTCCGGTTTGACCCTGTCGAGACCGGGTGCTGTACGATTCTTCACCGACTTGATGGCGTGTCGGACTTCGGAAGAGAGAACTGAGGGGACGACGTATCCATCCTGTTGCAGTTGATAAGTGGGCAGATGGACATGGCTATCGAAGAGATCCGAGTAGAAGTCGTGGATGACTTTCTCCATTGCCCTTCGGGATGCAGTAACTGTTCCATCCGGACGTCGGAGGCAGGTCATCTTGGTCTTGTAGCTGGCAAAGCTTCGGCGGGCATTGCGGATGCTCCTCCCAGCCTCTGCTGCTTCAGCTAATACTGCTGCTCTTCGCTCCTTTAAATCTTCCTTTTATCGCCTCTCTGCATAGCTTCGCAAGCTCGGACGTGAGTCGGTGATTGCCTGCAGCTCGTGCGGCTCCACGCTGGCGTATCAGTTCGAGAGTTTCCGGAGACAGACGTCCCTTGGTGACTTTCAAACTCTCTGCCTTTTTGCCACAATCGTGAAGATGTTCAGACCCCCGACGATAATACTCTCGTCGATGTTTTTCGATGAAGAGCTCACTAAGCTGACGGAGTGAAGCGGAAGTGATCCCAGTTGATGACTTGTCCTGGGGCTTCGCTTCCTGAACTTCGAGGCTCTCTCAACACGCATCGAAAAGTGGAACTTTGCGCGGAGGAGACGATGGTCTGATCCCGTGTAGAACTTCGGAACAACAGCGACGTCGGTCAGGCAAAACCTTCGATTGAAGATGACGTGGTCTATCTCGTTATGGAACTGTCCATCAGGTGACTCCCAAGTCCAACGAAGGTGAGGGGGCTTTTGGAACTGTGAGTTACCATGGATGGTGTTGGTCGACATGATAAACTCCGACAGTCTCTCACCCTGCTCATTCCATTCCATTCCGTGAGTACCGATGTGAAGTTCTTCAGCCGTTCTTCTTGGGCCAATCTTAGCGTTGAAGTCGCCGACGATGACCTTGAAGAAGGTATGATCTTCCCTGTAGAACTTCTCCAATTCCATATAGAATGCTTCGTGTTCTTCTTCGTCGTAGCTGGATGTTGGTGCGTAGGCGACGAAGATTGTCAAAGCAGGAGTTGAACCACATCTTCTCAATCTCAAACGTCCGATTCGGGTTGTAAGGCTTTCGTACGAATCGATGTTTATGGCCAAGTGCGTGTTGACGAGGACACCCACACCGCCAACGCCTCTGCTGTCGCATGTTCCAAGGAACAGTTCTTCTCCAGTATCGAAAACGGCGTGTAGCGGGCGGTGCCTTCTCGTCTCGGTCAGTCCGATGACGTCGTACTTGATCTTCCTGGCCTGCATCATCAGATCTTCGATGTGAGCTTCGGATGCAAGCGTTCGTGCGTTGAAAGTACAGATCGCCATCTTAGTCCTTCTTCGTTTAGGCAGCCTATCCGGGCCCTGAGATTCTAGCAGCCTCTCCCGAGCGGTCCTACCCAACGCTGCCGTATTGGGGGCTCCCTCAGGTTCAGGGGAATGAGGCCCATCCATATTGCTGTTTTCGGCATATTGAAGGCACACGAGTAGCTTGCCAGGCTCTGTCGTGCGGGCTAGGATAGACCTCCAGGTAGTTAGCCACGCTATCCTGGAGCGGAACAAGGGGCTTATTTCTTGGAGGCGGCCCCGAATCGCCTCCCATGTACTTCCCAGTCACTTGAATGCAAGCTTTTGGCTGTGCCGACATGCAGGATACCAACCGCACACACACAGAGCGCACCACACACGCAAGCATGCATGGATGCGCCTGAGTGGAGACAGCTGGTATGAATCAACACAGCACTACAGAAACAGGGAGTCCATCCCCTGAATCCACCTGCGTCTCAGGGCAAGTACATGGTGGCTTTTGGTCCGCGATTTACCCCCTATCCGCCACCTGGGGTCGCGCCACGTAGCCTCGCCACCAACCGGCTCGAGATCTTTCAGTGAGAGAGGACCCTCAGTGAAAGAGATCCGTGGCAGTGAAAGAGATCCGTGGCGCCAGTGAAAGATAATAAGGTAAAGGATAAAGCATTTGCCGTTGATCAATCCCTTTTGGGATGCGGCACGCATTCTACTTCCATTTGTACATTCGCAGTGGCATTTGAATGCGATGTGGCCTATACAATGACTTGCGGGGGCCAGCCGATGTTCAAGTCAGTGTTTTTTATCCTCCCAGACAAGTCTGGTACCAATTAACCGACCCCGGAGGGATGGAAGGCTTGGTTGGCCCGGGCGACTCACGACCCAGGATTTGATCCCGGACCGCTCGCGTGGTGAGCGCGCCACTTGTCACTGCACCACTTCCGCCCAGAAAATTTATTCTTATATTCATCCAAAACCAGATTGTACCCCCTTGCGAGTTACGTAGGTATTGAGCTGGACGCTATGACAGCAGATTATATTCAGAGGTAAGTATCACTCGATATGGTTTTTCTTTGACTTTTTTACTGTTGAGTCGATTCTTATTGGTGGCCGGTTGGGTGCGGTTTTTCAGATGGAGGTTTTTTCCAGGAGTGCTGAACAACAATTTTCATACTTACGGTTATTGAGTGGTCAAACATGGATTTCGGTCATGCTGGACGGGGAACGAGGAAGAGTGTAATCAAAAAAAATTTCGATGCCTGTTACCCCCCCCGAGGCTGGGATACTTGGTCTAACTTGCGGACTACTCCGATAGACGGGCGCGGGTGTTCTTTCGGGAGGAGGCGCGTATTGAATAAATTTCAGTGTATTTCAAAAAAGGAGAAAGGAATTAGACAAAGTGAAGCGATTTTTTTGGTGGATCAATAGTTTTTGAGAATAACGCCTTGAATTTTACTTTTTCTTTTTCATCTTCCTTTTGTATGCACAAGGTTGCACGTGATATGGTAGGGTTTTTGTTTGTGCGTTCAAATCCAATCAAAACCGATTTTGTATGGAAAATTTTCTTGTGTGTTCGAAAATGTGCAGGTTTTCTTCTCTACAACAATTTCTTTGCCATTCGCAATACTTTAACTGCATCCAGATAAGGGGTCAAGAAAAATTATACACAACTAGCCACATTTAGCATTTTTGTGGTTTTCATAAATGTCCTAGGCCAATCGACGGCATGAAGGGGGTGGGGGAGGGATTTGTCGGAGTTTCGAAATAGTGGGTTGACGATGGTACACCGCACTATAAGGTCATTATTTCTGTTTGGCAGGGCAGGAAAAACGCGTACGTACTCTGGGAAACGTCCGTGAAAAACAGGAAGTCGGCAATATTCTTTGAATAGCTCTATAGCGTGGCATGAATCAGGTTTTTTTAAACGAGGACTTGAGCGAGTGGCAAAGAAGAATAACCAAATTCTCGAGCAACGCGCGTTCATCCATAGGAACTTTGTTAAAGTAGTTCTCTAAGAGTTTTCAAATTGAGAATTCTTTAGGGCCCACCGTACTCTCCGGTTTCATTTCATTGACTGACTAGTACCTCACGTTGAAGCCATAATAGCTGCTTACAAACCGGAAGTTATGATGTTCGTGAAAACGGCCGCAACTTTTTCCTCAATTCTTATCGCGAAGTGGATCCTACCGATAAATCGATGGTTTAAAGGAGGAATTCACGATAAGAACGAAGGTCAAAGAAGGGGAAAATTGCATAGTTGGGAGACGGACCTCCTGAGGGTGCTGACCGACGCGCAATTGGCAGCGAAAGATTTGACCTCGGCGATCTAGCATGGCTCACTCTTGGCGCGGTTGGCGGGGTACGCCCACCGACTATCTAATCACTCGCCGCAGGTCTATACGTGGCGAGTGATTAGATAGCAGAGAGAGCGTAGTGTTGAAGAGGGCACAGCGATGAGAGTCGCATCAATGCGCAAATCAACGGGCAAGGAAGGGGTCCCATTTCTCGGGTTTCGGGCCGTTTCAAATGGTTTCTTCTTCATCCCTGCTCCACTGACCACCTCTACCCTTATTTCCAATGAGCTAACTTTTCATCGTAAATTCTGCCTTTGAAGAAAGCTGCAAACATTTATGGAGGAAAGACTGAATGCATCGGTTGATTTTTGCTTATAGTCTTCTCGCTTCATGGTTCTAGATGCTCATGCTATGTGAAATCTCAACGTGTGATCGAAATTAAAGTGCAATGAGGTAATATCCACAGACATTCTTTGAGTAGATACAGATATGGTTTCAGGGAAGAGGGTGGCAGGAGTAGGAGCAACATCCTAGATTTCAGGTAAATCTTAACACTTTCAGCTGAAGGGATGAAAGAACGAAGTGTTGCCTGAAGGGCGGTGAAGAGCCATGGGTATTTTGCAGAAGGCTCGTCGCGCAGCAAGTAGACAGAGTTAGCGGAGGAGTCGCAGCGCGTATTGTAGTGAGTTCGCATAAGTTCTATGAGAATTCTGGATATCAATAGAATTGTAGCGTCCTATATCGCACACCACGCGCTGCGGCTCGTCCGCTTGCCGCGCAACGGGCCTCCTGTCGAGTACCCAAGAGCCCGTGGGAACAAATTGTCTTGACTTACAAGGGAGGTCGTTCAGGGTGTGCCAAGCTTTTTCAAAATGGTTTCTTGCATGACATTGGGGCACATATGGGGACCACAGAAGCATGGTTCATTTTTCCTGAACGGCTCTGAATACCAGAAAAGGGGTCCCTAGTTCGATTCCTCGTGGTGACAAATTTTTGCATTTCGTGTTGACGTTTCCAAATTCGCGCAAAATGGAGTTAGCATGAATAATTAGTCCAAATTCATGATTAGGAACGTCAGTAACCCTTACAAATAGACTTTGATTGAAAAACTGGTGAAAAAGGTGTGACTAGGGACCCCCTTTTCTGGTATTCAGAGGGCCGTTCAGGAAAAATTAACCATGGTTCTGTGGTTCCCGCATGTGCCTCTATATCATGCAAAAGACCGTTTTGAAAAGCTTGGCACACCCTGTTAAGATTCATTGTCGGGCCTCTACTGGATGCGAAATACTTCTCAGAGAGTTCAATCATCGCTATTTCTTTCATCTTCTCGCTATCACCACCGCACACCTACTCCTTTAGGGTTGGGGATTTTCTATCAGATGTTAGTGAAATCGTATCTCTATGAACGCGGTGAGGGATGAAAGCGCTTCTGCATCCGTGAATGATTTGCTTGATTGTTCTTTGGGGTATAACTCGCGTCAGGATTGCAGGTGTCTTGAAGCATGTTGAAGACACTTGAGTTTGTAAAATTGAAATTGAATTTGCGCTCTTGAGTAATCTTATTGTGAAGACTTGAGATTTCTCAAGAACTTCGAAAGAACAAATCCAGAAGTCCAGAAGCTTTCCAGCTAGCTAACGACTGAGAGTTTCAGGAAGCCATAAGAAATTCAAAGCAATCGGGTAAATTCCCTTTTCAGCGCTGTAGTTACCTCATATCTATGTGACAAGAGCAATAGGGAAGAGTCCGATGATGATTAATCTCCTTCTGGGATGCGCCACGCATTCCATTTTACCGAGGATTCCAACAGCATTTTAGGCAATTTGGACTACAGAACGACTTGCAGGAAGAAGTTTTTGCTCTTTGGGGTAGACTATTGTGTACAGATAGAAAACTTGCGTGGTTCAGGCAAAATCCGTTCCGGGATTGGACTGCCAGAGCTCTCGATTGGTGAGCAGCGCCACTTGCCGCTATACGTCTAGCTAGTATGCCAAATGGTATGCGAATGCAGCAGGGTAAATCAGTGTCTATCTCCATGCGACCCTTTTCCTTGTACAATACTACTCATGACATTTCAGCCTGGTTTCCGTCGAGGGGCAAGTGCGAAACGGGAAAACTACCTCTTTGTGTTGACCTTATAATAATAAATACATTGAAAGATTTAAAAACATAAGAATTGTTGTACAAAACAGAAAATCATTTCTATGAAATTTACAACCCTGTTTGTTTAAAAAGTCACGGAAGACGCGGATCCGCATCTTTTTCGGGTTTTTGTTGTAACTCGACCACTACTTACTTTTTTCTGAGAAAACGCCATCAATAGATTTAGCTCGTCGAATTCTACAGACTTCCCGTGTAAAATTCAGGATTTTTTGGTGCTTAGTCGTTTTATTAACGAGCGTCACCTGCTATAATTGTAACCAGAGATTACCAATTTTAACTGAAATTATACCGTCTTTGTCCTTCCATTCATAATTATGATACTTAACTGTAATAACTGCTCCCAAAGGCCATCGTTAGTAAAGTTACTTCCGGATAGTCTCAGTTACACATTTATATGCACGAGTTGTTGTGACGACTTCAATCCACGCGCAAAACATCTAATTTATACTATTGTCCGTTCTTATCGACTGAAGGCCAAGCCGTAGGTGAGCAGTTCAAGAGCTCATAATGGGCAACGATAGCGACGTCAGCAGCTATTTGCATGGAATACATCACATTTAAAGCAAAAGAGCGGAAGCGGGCCGTTGTGAGAAAGAGGTCCTATTGGCAGTGTGTAGATGATTTGTCTCGGGACCAGCTAAGTCCTTCAGCAGATCCGTGAGCGAGAATGCAAGGGACACGAACAAATGTCGACGAATCTTCACATGAGGACAAGGGGAAAAAAAGCTTACATTGAGAAATTGCTTAGTCACAATTACGCAAATATGAGTAGAATGCAATGTGTCTGACGAGTGGCCATTCAATATTTCACCTGAACATACCGTTCAGTTTTTGCAACGAGCGGAACTCATTTAGAATCAGTGATGGACGGTGCCTCGGGAGAACAACCTGCCGGCAGTTGATCGAGCCCGAAATGTTGATTAGGAGGTGAAACTTTTGACAGCTTCATCTCCGTTGAAATAATATTAGTCTCAATAAAAGATATTAAAATAAAAAGTGAACACGAGTGTGATGTCTCCACCCCAACGTCTATTTTATTCAAAATTGTCAAAGCTGTTGCCTTCGACCATAACTATACAAAGACCAGCCTATCTGATGTACGGCTCGGAGGTTTTTTTTTTGTACAACATCGAGCTCGAAGGGGGTGGCAGAGTTTTGTTCCTCTGGGCGATTGTTTTTGGGCCGGGGTCGAGCTGAGATTGGACCACTCGAAATCGGCTCGAGTGATGTCGGTAATGCGGCACCACTATGACGTGCTTCTGTAGCGCACACCTTCAACAAGAGCGAACCACGCTTTGAAAGGTCGAAGACGTACATAGAGTGAAATAGTTTGTGGAGAGGCGCAAAACTTCAATGTTGCTTTTGGCAAAGCGGTTAGCTATATGGTAAATTTAGTGCAGCGAGATGGGGCCATGTGAAGTGCGTACATGATGAAGCTACCCAACGAATTGAACTCAAATCGAATCCCTCCGTAGCCGTAGCTTTCTTGAATAATATCGGTTTTAAGACGCAAATTGTCTCTATGAAAGAAACCTACTGGAATTTCTCCCTGATAAGCTTACAATCAGGTCCAAGCCACAGCAGCGCTTTACCACCAGATTCGGTCCGCTTCTAAAATATTATGCAAAAGGAAATGGCTAGTACGTAATAGCTCCATTTGTTTTTGTGTTTTTTCTGTTAAAAAGTGAATTGCGTTCTCAGCATACGCACCGGAAGGTGGTTTGTTAATCAAGATTGCCCCGACACTGTGTTGTATAGCCGATATACAAGCAATAAATTCCATTGTGAAGAAAGACTTGGCTTTGTGCACAGAACGGCGGCAGCTTTCTAGCTTCTATAGATTCAAAAATTCAGAAGATTTTAGTTATTTTCAAGGTGTGCTTGATTTGATGAGAATGTTTTAGGACAAAGTTCTGATGTTGCGGCTACGCATTCTATTCCTAGTTCAGAACGTAGTGGACCTTTGAATATGTATGACCTGTATGCACTGACGTGCAAAGTATTCATGTTCTTATCTCATCTCCAGCAAGTCTATAATCAACCTAGAGCGGGGGGAAGCGCTTCGATTGGCCAGGCGAGCATCCTATCAAGATTTGACCCTGGCGTGGAAAGTGGGAAGATGGCGCCACGCTGCCCTTACATCACTTTGAACTCCAACTGGCAACATCTACAGGAGCATAAAATCAGATCAAAAGATTCCGAAATAGTCAATTTGATTACAACATTCGCAGGTCATCGATTATCGATTGATTGGCTTTAGGTGCACTGATTACGGATATGACACCCACTACATTCGATAGGTCCAATTTGCACAACATCGGCGCTGTTGTGGAGCTACAATTTTTTTTTCCACAAAAACTCGGTAAAATTCTGAGTGCAAGGGTTACTTCAGAAGTATGACACGTAA
The DNA here is from genome assembly GCA_036418205.1 of Ostertagia ostertagi. NCBI lineage: Eukaryota > Metazoa > Nematoda > Chromadorea > Rhabditida > Trichostrongylidae > Ostertagia > Ostertagia ostertagi. The sequence continues at coordinate 10,851 of MU882685.1, forward strand.
TATCGGCGCTGGCGCTATTTGGCGCAAATCTGGAACTTCCAACATGAATGCAAAAATTTTGTCACCTAGGACAGCTGAAGCATGGGCCATTTGTTTACCATTTTTGGCCCAAAAAACAAGCTCGGTTTGTAACTCGCGCATGAGTTCCTGTACATGCAGAAACCGTTTCACACCATAGAAAACCTCCTTTGTTAGTCCTCGACATGCTGAGTTGTTGCCACCTCTACAGTTGCGCCCCAGCAACTCCATCCACGTTAGGGACCCTATCAGCGAGGTTGAGCCACATCTTTGCCTTTAAGAACCATTACGATCCTAAAAATGGAAGAGACGGTCACTGTATGTCACGGAGTGGCCACATGCTTATGCTGGTACCATACGTGGACCCATGTACGTGATTATGTCACCAAGATTACATAGAATCATACATGGGATATGCGGCATGTTTAGTGACCTGCTCAAATTTCTAGACTCAGTTAATTAGCATCGTATCTGCTTGGAAGCATAAAAAGCATCTATCTGCAGATCGGGTAATTTCCTCACGTCATTCTATCGGACCCTCAAATTTAAATACAACATGGAACGAAGATCGAATGCACGGCACATTTCATTTAAATTCATTTTTATTCGAGGAACTATTCCAGTTGAGCGTGACTGCCAACGTGGAACCATAGTTCTTCAAATTGGACTACACTGGACCAAGCGACGATCCTGAATGGGAATAAAAATTGTGGGTTATCCTAGAGGGACCGTGGCCACATGATACTGATTACTTCCTATACTGGTTCCGCAAGTGAATCACCACTTCCAGAAGTATGCAGAATCTGTTTCGCCAAGGAAGAGCACGCTCTCGATAAGATACTCCCAGGACCTGTAGTCCAATCAGTACCGTATCTTATCATTATCAAAAGCGAAAACGTAGCCGAGGAAAAACTACTGAATAAGAAAACTTCGAAAATTGGACAAGTATCTATCAAAACCTCGGATGCTACTGATTACTTCCTGTACTGGTTCCGCTAACGAACCACCACTTTCACAAGTACATCTCAGTAACATCCAGTTCGTTTCACCTAAGAGTATCTCTGGTGTTTCCTGGAACAGAGAGAGAGCGATTATGGGTAGAGAGAGGAATCCGATCAGGCGAATTGGGGCGGAGCCTATTCGGCGTCGACGAAGCCGTCGTCGTACGACACTGTCTGTTGGCAGCACATCAGCAGCATCCTCACAGCAAACTATGCATCATTTTCATCGAATCCTCGCCATTCTTCTCATCGCTCTACTTGGCGTCTTCGCTCAACAACAGTACGATGAGGTTAGTTGTTTTGTTATCAAGGAACAGCTGCCAAAACTCATAGGCTAGGGTATTTTTAGGTAGCACTGGCTGGCTATAGGCCTTAAGTAATGCATAAATATAAACTATAGATATGTAACAGATATACATTAGATATTAGATATATAGACTGTTTTTTGCCGCAAATTGGCTCTTCAAGATGTCCCAGCGCCGCAAAAATACCTCTAAATATGGCGACTCTCCTGGATGTGGTGGTCCTTGGTGGTATGACTACCTCTTGCGAGTCTACAGCGCCACTCTCTGCATGTGATATGTAGCACTACTGGCAGCAATTACCTCACCCCAACTCTTCCGTTTTGGAGGTTATGGGCTGCAGATTTCGAACTATAAACCTCCCCAAAATGGTCTGTTAGATCTCGCCTATGATGCTAGCTGTTTATCCTTGCAGCAGCTGCAGCCGCTGCTCTCAACAGAGCCCTATCCTTCTAACCCATTTGGAACTTAGGTCGTTATGGCGCTTGCAATGCTCAAAATTCACACGAACAATACGATTTCGCGCAGTTTTTGGCCGGAAATGGACCACTAGATTCCTAACCCCCACCCCATGCTCCTGCTGCTTTCCTTTTCAGCGGCAGCCGCAAATCTCAGTCGAGCCCTCCTTTCTAATCTACGTCGACTCGAGGAACCTTGAGTGCTTGTAGGGGCGTCTGGCCCAAAATTTTACATACGACATAATACATTTTTGCGCATTTTTGCCTCGGACGAACGCAGATACCTATCCACGCCATCGCCGCTGCTTCTTATTTTCAGCGCAGCCGCAAATCCCAGATCGAGCTCCTGTCTAACCCATTTCTCTGAAATAGGAACTTTAGGCCGCGATTATAGGCTTGCTAAGCTCCAATATTCGCACGATAAATACATTGTGCGCATTTTTTGGTCTTTTTGCAATGCTGCTTCAGTATTCTGAGGGCGAAACCTCCAGCTTAATTCCAAGGAAATAATAGAATTTGATTTCCAAAGAAAATATTCGTTTTACTAGGTTTTTTTGTACGTGCTTAATAATTACGTAGCACTGCAATTCTGCAGAGACATTTATGCCACTGAGACGGACCTTAAAGGGAGCAGAATGGTCTGGCCTGATATGCTTAAAAAACGCGCCTACTGGCGTTTCTCATGTTAGCGAACACGACAGACATCGAAATTCACCTCGAGATGCCTTCAATGCTGGCAATCGTTACGAAATCTGAAGTAGCTTTGTTAACTAGCCGATTAGAAGCACCTCTTCCACTTTGTGAATGAGTAGGTGATTAGCTTTCTTTTGATTGCCTCGAGAGGCTTCCTGCTGACTTCGATGAACAGCGAGATGCTTGAACCGCAAAAAATCTCGGAAGCTCATCATCTAAACTCGGATATAGCGCAGGAGCTAATGATGTTTGACTATCCACACCAGTGGTCTCTAAATCAATCCCAGGATGAATATTGCCTAATCTAATGGAGTGCACTACTGTGTGATACCGGGCATTGTGATGAAAATGCATTTAGGACGGCGTAGAACATCGCCTTTGCGTTAGAAAGGAACGATGCATCAGGCGGGGTAGGAGAGATTCCAGGATGCGTTAGCGTTGTCATTCTTTCCTAAGTTCCGGCCCCTCTTAGGCTTAGTCCCAGAGGATGCCCCCTATCTTGCATAGCGCCTGATTGAGCTTAACCTTCTTCCAGGGTCAGCAATTTGATGGGATATCCAATCGTCTGGGAGATAATATCTTTTATATGTACCTGAACTGCCCCCACAACTCAGTGCTAAGGCCGCGCACCCATCCAATGAATTATGCAGTTTTGAATAGAACCATAGTGCCCGGCGTATCGCAAAATGCGTCAACTACAGTCCTACCATCATTATCCTTACCGATAGCTGCTAAACACTGGTGGATCTCGTTAAAGAGAACAATGGGAACTGAACAGTTACGTAGCTTCAACAGAAATCGGTTGTGAGCCTTTAGAAAAGAAAAAGTTGGAACAGAATAAAACTCCACTTTTTTATGATTTAGACGGGGCCAATCTCTGTTCGGCATTCGCCACGCCTCTAACTTCCACTACAAAATCTCACTTTCAATTGAGCCACTTATCCAATCACTAGATTGCCGATATAGCTAACGTTTAAGGCTTTGTTCCTAATAGTCATAGTGAGAGTAATACTACCCAATTGTCCTCCCCCGCAGCCCGACGGGACTGGTGAGCCCACTCACGCGTCGTCTCGTGTCTGAGTCTCTAGCCATTCAGCAGAGAGAGCGTTAGCGTTGAAGAGGGCAGCACCGATGAGAGTCGCATCAATGCGCAAATCAACGGGCAAGGAAGGGTCCTACTCAGAATTCTAGGCCATTTTTCTCGCTTTTTCTTCTTTCGTGCTTCACTGACAATCTCTAACTTAATTTGCGAAGGGCTGCCTTTTCATTGGAAAATCTGCTTTTATGTCTGTTAACTACCTAAATATCGATCACTAAACACTTGAATGGAAATTCTATTTCACTCTCCCCGAGTCAGATAAGATTAGGTCGGTGATTGCACAGCATTTCTTTGTTTCCATCTAATCATTTCTACGAACAACATCCTGAACGTGCCCTGTGCTTGCGTGACTTCCGCTAAAACTTCTTGCCATTCAACGCTGCAAAATTCATCTTCCTCTCTCAACACACGTAATGATAGGTCAGCAATAATTGATGACTTAAAGACATCGTTTGAAATGGCTGAAGGGTCGTCATGGGCATGTCATGGTTGACATTGAGCAGGAGACAGGCCATGAGCCTTGACGCGCACGGCAAATTAGTAGGTGGTAAAGAAAAAGGACCACCTCGATAACAGCTGTGCCGTTCATGGGAACAATGGCAGAATTAGCGGGCGATTATCCAGTTTTTTTGCAATATTCCAGTAGCATTACAGTGGGGTGTGAACTCACTACGGAAATGAATTTGGCACTATTGCACTATTACAACCCCAGTAGGGTGAGATGGGTCAAAAAATAATTTTCGCTGAAACTTCGGCTATGGGGGTTATCGAGGGTCCTGATCACGAATATGATATTCATTTTTGGCGCTGGCGCCAGGTGGCGCCACTGATTCCACTAAATTCGCTGTAAACTTCTGTATAGGGGTTATTTGGGGTCCTGATTACGAATATGACATTCGTTTTTGTTGTTGGCGCTATTCGGCGCCTATTTCCTGCTCGTCTGCGCCCTCGCACTAATTAGATCGCAATCAGGACTAAGCCTTTGAATAGTGGAGGGCTCCAAAGTGAGTAGGCCACTCCCCTGTGGTCTAACCAAAAATGGATGTCATACTTTCGATAGCCACATTATAAAGTTTCTGCGAAATTATTTTTTGACCCATCTCGGCCCCCACTGGGGTTGTAATAGTGCAATAGTGCCTGAATTTCTTTTGCATATTAATGCTAAAGCTTTGACAAAAGGCACTTCCACGAGAGAGGCACTTGAACATGTCAAACAGAGAATCTTACAAACTCGAGATGGTGCAGTTCATCTGGGCTACCCGACAAGAGGCCTGTCGCACGGCAAGAAGGCAGACGGGTCGCAGCGCATACTGCATTGATTTAGCGTCAAGTGTTAAATAGAATGTGCCATTGCACGTCCACAGCACGCGCTGCGACTCGTCCGGTGACTTTGCCTTCTTGCCGTGTGACGGGCCTCCTGTCGGGTACACGTTCATCTGAAGCCCTTTTGTGATACAACACTTGTTAGGTCTTGAAAAACGAAAAAGTATTCGATAGCGAGCGAACCCTTTGCTCCGTGGAGTTTGATTCCAATAAAACCGGAGGGGAGGAAGGTTCCGCTGATCTGAGCAACCCTTGAGTCCAGATTAGACTCCCGGACAATGAGCATTTGAGTGGCGCCATTTATCGCTACACTAGTTCCACCAAAGAAGATCATGGCTGAAAACTGCACGCGAAATTCAATCCTTTGCTCAGTTGATGGTGCAGTTAAGTAATTACAATCCTTCGACAGGTGTTTGCTCAGTGTGGCTACCTTCACCACTCAGAAAGATCAAGTTGTTGGAAATTGCACGCAAAATTCAATTTTTTTGCTCTTTGTGGGGCAGGCGCGTGCACGAACTCACTATTCTGGGCTGGGCTATGTTCTTCAAAGGCATGGGGTAGGATGGGTAAGAAGTTTACGAGCGTTGCCGTCATTGACACATCGGAAAACAGAAGCCATTGGATTTCTCGGGATTGATATAAAACCTATGGTAATGTTTCTGTTGTTGGGAAGCTCCACAATTGGACAGCTAGGCCGTAAATCAGTGAGATTTCTATCACTGAGATTCTTATGCCTGGTACTTTCATGATAGCCACCTTCTCATCAGAAAACAACGACCGGCCTCTTTTACCATGCGCACAGTGAAGCGCTGAACTTGGCTTAGGGGTGGAAGTTTGTTGTTCTACTAAAATCCAATAGCGGTTGGTGCTGCTTTCCCTTCAGATGCGATGTATCTACAGGGTGATCCAGAAGTAATGCCACTAGCATGTAGTTGGTCGTGTTTCTATAAACTGTTCGTATAACTGTGGACATCAAAGTCTTTCATGGTTGCATGCAGAGTTTCATGGAGAATTGTTCAGCCATCAAAGGACAGCAACCGTTTTGCAGAGGAAATCATGGCATAAGTCACTACAAGAAGACTACCATCATGAAGTCTTGCTTTTCAAAGGAATCGTAGCCAAGGATTTCCATGTGTAATTGTTGGATTTTTACAAGGCCTTCTCTTCCCAACAAGTGATGCTGTGGGTGGTGCGACTTCAATGGGGGAGGAAATCCATAGGAAATGAGCCCATCCAGAATGTGACCCCGAAGAAAACCTACAGCCGCGCTGATGATGTTCGTTTTGCGGAAAAAGAACATTTCGTGTGCGTCGAATACAGCCGACTTTGTACTTTTTTATGGCACTTTAGATTCAATTGCGCGTGACGATTCGGGTCCAAACGAGGCGACATTGGGTCTCTCAAAAGTTGCCCTGCATGTCAAGGCTCCACTTTGGAGGTTCCTGATTTTTTTCATGTGGCTTTGAGAGTGTGGGTGTCGTATCAACACCCAAGCTACGATACCTGAGCTTAGTCCTTCATTGCTACATTCGTGCTCGCACGTGATCTGACCAGCGGGCTTTCGTTAGAATGATGTTATAGCAAACCAACGATCATGAAGTCGGCATTTGACAATGTTTATTTCTAAATGGTCGAAGAACTCGAATCTTCGTTGTGAGAATCGCGTTGAAGTTGTTGGTTGTCGGTGATTATTCGCCGATTGTTTGCCACGCGGGTCTTTTGGAAGATTGATATGTATTGATATTGTTGAGTCGCAGAATATATTGATGGAATGATTCCAGATATATTGATATGAGATATTGCTTTGGGCACAGTGAAGTATACAACAGATTTATTAGTTAGTGTTTGTTAGCAACAGCAAAGAATAACAATATTGACGATTGGGTAGACGACGAGAGGATCCGAAGATGGCGCCAGCTAGGAGACCTGACCGCGAGTGTATTGCTGAAGGGAGCAGACCTGAG
>MU882686.1:0-25113 GCA_036418205.1 Ostertagia ostertagi
TATGTTCCAAGAAATGATGCGCAATCATGACCTCGCGATTCGTAATCTTCAGGTTAGTCGTTCTTGTTTCACTCTGTACTCAGTGAAGAACCCCTTTAGTGAGCCATATTTTCAATCAATTCGAATTATTTGCAAAAAGCGCTTGGGAGTTAATTGCCAAGTTTCTCTTCTATCCGGGAACTCCCACGATTATTTTCGGTATGAGTGCTTGCTTCCAACAATTTTGTACTATCACATTCGTTACGAACTGCAGCCTTGTTCTCAAGCGATGGTGCAGTGTGGAAAGAAAAATTCCAAAGCAGGGTTGATTTTATTTTTGGCTAAGCGTAGCCAAAAATGAATTCAAATATGCGGCATCGATGAAGTGGCTACTTGTGCTGAAGTTCTGCGTTACATTAGGCGCAAGTGTGGCGTGTTGTTTCATTTTCCAAATTGTCAGGGTATTCCTGGAGGTGAGGCTGCACTACAACGTCTATACCAAGATGTGCAAGAACCACTTCTTAATAGCGCCACAAGTTCTCTAGCTGGTAACCCTTTTGCATCACTCCGTCGAGGAGAAGACACAACAGGTGAGTATGAACTCAGAAATGCGCTTCAGAACTTTCGAACATATCTTTTATTTGCAGTATATAGTACTGAGGTTTCAGCTTCTCGAAGTCAGCGAGCTGGCCAAGAAAACAGTGAAGCGTTACCAAATCCATGGGGTAGCGGTGGTTCGGCCAACTCTCAGCAGAACACACAAAGCAATACTACTGGAGCAACCGCTCCTGAAGGAGGTTTAGCATGTAATTTATTTAGCCTTATTTTATTGAAGTGAGGGACAACTTTGAAAAGAAGTTTTCTCGTTGCACGTGTTCGCTATGAGTTGAATAGGCACAGTCATGATTTATGGATCACGACTACCATGGCGCTCCTTCGTAATTCCTTGCTTCAGCTCTTCTTGGATCAACTGGTATGAATTCTTTGATGGAGCAGATGATGTCCGATCCAGCTCTTATGCAATCTCTGATGCGTCCTGAGATGATGGACTTATTTAGACAAAGCATTTCTCAAAACCCACAAGTCGTGCAGCAGGTAATTTGAGTATTTCTTAACATTATATACAATTTGTCTTGTGATTTCGGTTGTTGTCGTAGCTGCTGAAAAATTCGGGAACCTTCTGATCGTGTCGAAATTGTACTATGATTGCTCTCCTACATGAACTTTGAATCGGAAATGCTACCGATACGGACAAAGCGTTGTTTTTGTGATTCGCCCTGTGATTGAAAACTAATCCTCTTCTCTAATAGCGTGCAAAATGTTGCCTAGATTTATTCAAACCATGTTTATCTAACTGCATGCGTTACGTTCCTTCAAAAACATTGCTGTTAAATTTGTTGGATAGTAGGTTTTTTTTTTTTTTTTTTTTTTGTTTTTTTTTTTGGGTGAGCAGTAAGCTATCAAAATTTCCCTGGAAAGAGCATTCAAAATCAAAATCAGACGACCCCAAAACTATTGAGTAGCTGTTCCGATATTATTACACACAAACGGAAGTAAATAGAAACTCAAAGCTTCACAAATCGGCCTTTTCTGCGGCCAGCTCAGCGTTCGGCCACAATTTTACATGACCACTGGAAAACGCTTCAGGCTAGTGGTTTTTTTGAACACCAATCATTGATCGTAGCGTCTTTTGATTACCATTTGTTCGAGTAGATACAGCACAGCGCAACCAGCCCATTATTTAGAAATGAAAGCGCGAAAATTTTGGATGAAATAAGTTGGACCATTTTCAAATAAAGACCTTTTTTGATAATAGCGAAGCCCAAAATTTAGGCAACCGCCTAATAGTTTGAGAAAATGCCCACAATTAACGAGCACCCTCCTCTTCTCAGTTTCTTCCATTCGAGTTATTACTGAGTGGTTACAAGACTTTGATTTTTTTATGCGGGATAGCTTAAAATTGCATTGCAGATCATGGAGCAAAATCCTTTGGTAGCTAATAATCCTCAGCTAGCGGAACAACTTCGAGCACAACTCCCGAACATGATGAACATGGTTGGTGCATTCTGAACTTGACTGCTTTGCATTGTTGCAGGATCTGCTTGTATGCTTTACGATTTAAAAAAAGACTGTTTGATTATTTTTTCTCATTTCGTATTTGTAGATGTCTAATCCTGACGTTCTGGCTGCTATGTCAAATCCTCGTGTTTTGGAAGCACTGCGCATGGTTCAACAGGGCATGGATATTCTTCGACGAGAGGCACCGGCCTTGGCAGGGTATCTGCTTTCATTAACATATTTTTTATAGTGGATAGCCTTCAGTGAAGTCTTCTAGTTTTGTTGTATGTTTTGAATCCCTTGCTAAGGGTTCTAGTCGGCAGATATCTCATTCGTTCCGTATATATCAGAATGTTTGGAAGCGGTTTCTCGAATGCACCCTCCGCGAATGCTCAACGTAATACATCATCGGCCAATGGAGAAGATCCAGTGAACGCATTGAACGCTATGTTTGCTGGAATGAACACCACACAGGTATTTTGCTCTCTTTTAACCTTATTTGTTATCATTCAGTATTGCTGTAATGGGTTTTGCTGTGAAGGGTGATAGTCTAGCGCATCGGTCACATGAAAACTGCGTATTATCTACAAAGTCGTGTCGAGAAACAATGATTTTAAGGTCTTGATCCAAAGGATTGCAGAAAATTTTGGCTATGTGGTGTGGTAACCGTTTTAGTGATCGAAAACGTTTTTCACACTCTTATTTATGCTGTATCGTTGCAAATGTTCGGCTCATGCGTTGAGGATTAGATCTACCTTTGCGGAAGTCTCTCTAATCTTCATATAAGCGAATCAGTGTAGTTATGGAGGAAGTCATTTTCAATGACGCATGTGTTGTTAGGGTCAACTGATCTAGGTAACGAGGAAGTATGGACAAATGAAATCTTTTTATGAAACCTTCGATGTGACAAGGAACTCATTCGCGGCGCTTACCATTTCCCATTTCTAGCAATCCTTCGAATTGAAATTCAGGTGCAAAACCTTGATTCTTTTCGCCATGATCGACTCTTGATGAACCTCGGCATAGTTATGGTATGAGTTTATTTGACTTAACTGTGCACGAGGTTGGCAGTATGATTCCGGTGGCTAACGTTACATCCAAATCGATAGCTTTGATCAGCAGCAAAGAAGTTTTTCCTAAAGTCTGAAAAGGGATCTTCGTCGGATTTGTCACAAAATAGGTCAATCGCGCGAATGAGCGACCATAATGGTTATCGGAAGGAAATCCGACGTTTTCGAGGGAACAGGGCTTCAATTTCAAATATTGGAAGCTCGGAATTTTCGTGTTAATTTTCTACTTGTAGTTTGTACTTATAGTTTATACTTATAGTTACTTACTTATAGTTTGTACTTCTGCCTCAAGGTGTGTAGGTGAAAAATGTTCATTCTAGTCTGAATAAAAATCTCCCACCCACCATCCTTGAGGCAGAAATAACCACATCTAAGGAATTTAAGAGGTATTCAGCTTTTATTTCTATCATAAGAAGAATTGTGGGAGCCATTTAGTCAACCACTTGTCAAAATTTGTCGTTTTGATCTTTATTCCCGCTTTCTCGGCCTAGGAATGACCTGGTTGACAGTAATCCCTTTCGATCATTCTATTTCAAGAAGTTTATGGATTTTCTTGGTAGATGATTGTGATTCCCAACCGCTCGAAGACGTCATCGTCGCGCATCTTAGAAAAGGGTTGTTCATATTGCCCTGGTTCTAATTTTTGACGTAGCTTTGAAATACAAGTATAACTGCATATGATGGTGCCAACTTCCGCTACCTACTTTGGAGAAAGAGCCTTCTGGATAGTTGTTTGACGACAGTGTGTAGTAATTTCAGTTTTTTTTCTGACAGCATGTTATGTTAGATTGAGCGGATTAAAGCGAAGTGTCGGAGGCAAAGGACGCCATATAGCAAGTTTACAAGCCAAATCCCTTCCGGGTTGGTTATTCAATACCAGATTTGTTTGGTACGATAAAAGCACTGTTTTGTACATCGCCGGCATCCTGAAGTCATTGTATGGGCCAAATTGCGTTCACAATGCCACTACGATTTTGGACGTAATGCAGCACGCGTAGGCATACGGGATCTGATCAACGCGGAATGCTTTATCTTCGTTCTTCAGATGTTGGATTCATTCACCTTGTCTTCTTTTGTGGTAATGAGATTCATTTTAGCATCGAAAAAAGAAGGGGTAACGAGAGCTCTGGAGCTGAAAAAGTTTCTTTACAAGGCGCAGCCTTTCAGTCAGCATGCTCTTCTTAACAGCGGAACGGTTACATTCACTCATGCACGGTGAATGGAAACTCAAAAAACCGTTACAGTCAGGGATGCTGCTTACAAGTATGGAGGATCCGAGTTTGGTAACTATCTGTAACCTCAAACAAATACTGTATAGGTTTATGGCTCGATTTCCTGTGTTAATACATTTTTGCAATTTAGCTTGGCACTACATTTTTGACGCCGAAAGAGCGTAACACCAATAAACGCAGGTGTATATGGTCGTCGCCAGGCATCGATTTACCTCACTAGATGAAGCTCAGGGGAATTCAAATCTTTGGCTTAAAGTCGAGGAACTGCAATTGGGGCTGCGCACTTTCCAATGTCCCAGTGTTCTGCGCTAACGATTACATGGGGACTGAAGACGATTTCCCTCCGTTTGGAGTCCATTTGAAATCATGATCCGCGAACCTTATCTAAGGAGGTGCCTAGAACTCAACCATGCAGTCCATAACGAAGGAAGAAACTTGCCATTATATGTTCGCATTGGCCTCAGAATGTGCTTATACCTGAATTGGCTCAAACTTTTCATACTGGGGTGAACAAGCGGTCTAGTTATGAACTTGGTCACAAAATCGTCATTCATTGTTGACGCCCAACGGCGCCTGACTCGGATCCAGATCCTAAGGAGAACGGCTGAGAGCCCACAGACTAAGCCGTGGAGGGCAGGAGGGACTGGGGTGGGTGGGAAAATTACCTTGTGGCAAAAGTTTGCATGTGTGAGATCATAGAAGTCCTTAAGCCACTGTTCAAACGAGAGAGCGCAGGCGGAATCATCAAATTGAGTTGGTCTAAAGGACCGAGTTCAAGTAGTCCGTGAACGGTGTTGCAGAGGAATTGTGGCCATGAATTCTCCAATGAAGTACACCTGATGGAGGTAGAACTGTTTATGGTAAACGTCACTGGAACAGAGCTTTTATAAGGCTGGAAGACGATACTGGATCATGCCGAGCTACAATATCGCTTCCGGAATACGGATCCCTTTCTGATTCACGTCTGTGATTGCGAATGGCGGACGCCGAGGTACGAACTCGTTCGAAAACTACTGACTATGTCGAGGCGTTTAGCATTACAATGCAGTTATTTAAGTCGTGTTAGTTTGTTTGTGCTTCGAGATTCGTGTAGTTGGCAACATTATTTAGCAGCGGACTAATGTATGACAATATCGTCGTTTTCTTTTGAAAGCATGGTAGTTACTTGTCTTCGAAGCCCAAAAATGCAAAGGTATATCGAAGAATTTGTTTTTCCGGACCCGGTTAATTGAAGGAACTTTTTAGTTTGACGGCTCGCACAGGATTGTAGTTTACTCAACTTTCAGAAGCGTATCACCACAAACGATGATCTGCGCTATATTTTCTTTTTTTTGTAGTTGTGGCGCGTATACTATTACTTCCCTTCGAGTGGTTTCTGCCTCAGTCTGGGCTATATGTGGCGCAGGAAGGTTGATGTAGTTCACTTACGCAGGCACTGGACTCGAACTTAACCTAATCGAATCACGACTTCCATCTCCCAGATTACTTAATGAGTAGTACTCATGTTTGGGAGTACAAAAATGCTAACTCAGACCATCGGCCGGCACTTACCCAACACACGGTCATAGGTTAAGCATGCCATTAGGATACGATTTTGCGTCGTTTTAGATAAAGGTTTCGTTAATTGCTTAACTTTCGTTTGTAAGCGGTGGTTAATGCTCGATCATTATCCTTGTAGTTTTTCACGAATGAACATAAACCAAAATCAAGTTTGCTGCATCCTGATTTCCTAATTGACAAGCAGTCTGCTAGCATAACCCTCAAGTAATATCCGAAGCCTTTCTTTATCATCTTTGAAAGAAGCTTTTCAGATAGTTCGTGTTGTTCAAATTTAGAGATTTATGTACAAAGAGTTGTATTACTGACATTTTCAGCTTGATTGTGTCGCTTAAAACTGGCCCAGTAATGAGCAACGGATGTCTCTGATTTGCCTTTCGCTCTAATGCAATTATCATATCGAATTTCGACTATAAGCTCTTTATGCTCGTCGCTCTAAGGAGTAGCGGGTCAAATTGCACCGTAGCCCACATGCTGCTTTCAGTAATGCATTAATGAAGTTTGGCGAATATTCACAATTATCCACGGAATTTAAAGAAGGAAACAATTTAGGCCTCGCAAAATACGGGGGCATCATGGTGGCAATGCATCTCGGAATTGGGCGCTTAAAAAATCTCCTTTCCAGTAAGGGAGAAAAAGAGGAGAAGCTTCAGGCGGGGAGGAGAGACTTGAGAAGTTTCCGTTTTTCCCAAAGTTCCTGTCCTTCCCTGGGCTCAGTTTAGAGGGATGCCCCCTTATCCTGCGATAGCTCTCAATTTCATTCTCTTTTTTTCAAATCCGAATGTATGCATGGGAACATATTGCGATGAGAATATTGTTCTGGCTAAGAGCTGCGTCACGCATGCGGCTTGTAACTAGGCGTCAATTGTGGGACGATGGCAGCATAAGTGATTAGGCCATTATTGCATAAGCTGAGCAAACAGCCATAATGTCGTCGCATCACGAAATCGCGGCCGACATAGTATATGGAGCATTGTCATGCAGCTTTCAGAATTCATTATGCTGAAGCAATGCCGGGCGCTGTGATTGCCTTCGGCAGCCTCACCTTCATTTCAGATAAACCAGTGCGGATGTCGGTTGTCTATCAGCTGGCAGACAGCACGTCTCACAAACCCTTCTACTGTGAGGGAGCTATCTACAGTCAGGTAGGCTATGAAATGCTTGTCCACGGTAAGAGGCCTTTATGAGGTCCCTGGTGGTAAATGTCGAATCGTCAGGATGGAGACAATTGATTGTGCGATCCGCGTTGATCGTTTCGCATTCGGCACTCAACGGAGTGTTGGCTGGCTGGCTGCGTTCACATTTGTCATCGTCCGAAGAAAGGCGAATTTGTATCGCGCACTATATAATATGACTGCGTTGGTGAACACGCGGCCGGCTCGTCTTTGTGTTGAACGACACGAACGAGCACCAGTGACGGCGGCGGCTGTTACTGTAACGATTAGTGCCTTGGCGACGATTATTAATGTGCCAATGCGCTTGAGCCCACTGTATCCCGGGCGGTTTTTGCTGGCCAAAATGTACCCTCCATTTCGGAAAACGAGAAGAGCGTCGAATGCAGACCAAACACCACAATTTACGACGACGAAAAAGAAAGTAAAAGAAGAAGACTTTTTTCTTGTCCGTCCTCACTTGTGGTGTGTGGTCTACCCTCGACGCATTTCTCGTTTTCCGAAAAAGGGTGTAATCGCTCCGGCATTTCCTGAAATGGTCCTGTAAGAGCGCTTCTTTGTGTCACCAGGAAGGTATTTCGAAAAATTTAGTGGTTACTATTTTGTAAATACACAGGGAATTAGGTCGTACCCCTTCTGCGTTTGCTAGGGGAAATGCCGTCTCACGGTATTGTTAACATCGGATCACATTTTTTTCGAAGCTTATTTATAGCCAGGCCCCTGCCAAAGTTGGTAGCTGGCTGAAGGCTGGCTTCTGGCCGCATGATTACCCGATTATCCGTCACCATGAGTAGTTGTTTTGTGTCCGTCAGTTTATCTCGTTTCCATAATCCCATGGGTCCTCCATCCCTCAATGCGAATCATTCCGCTCGCTCTTATCGCTGTTTTATTAATTCCGGATGTTGCAGTCGCGTCTGATCATTTTATGGCCAACCATAGCGCTGTGAAATCCTTTACATAGCGCTGCGTTATTGCAATGGCGGTACTAAAAATTTTGTAGAAGTTTGCAATGTGGTGCCCTTTTGGCGCTAAATTTCCATTTCGGAACGATTGCTGTAGTTGGTGGGGTGAACAGTGGTCTGTGAAGCTGCCGTATTGAAAGGAGTGACCGTAGAGATGAGAAAGAGCGGTGAGCAGCCGTGTGTTTGAGGAAGCGGCGTCGTTCCTTTGCCGACATTGGCGAAGGCAAGTGCCAGCCGTTGTTCATTGTTCTACGCGAATCGGTTGCGCTTTCGGCTTACCTCGACTTGTTACATCAAAAGCTAAGCCGATCGAAGTGTTGCGATTCTTTGCGAAAATGACTTGCTATGTTGATCGGTCAAAAGTCTAAGCACAGAGATTGTTGAGAAGAGTATCACCGTAATATAATTTAGGATCCGGAAGTGCTCTACGCATCGCAGCTGGAGCAGCTGGCTGGAATGGGTTTCTCAAACAGAGCTCAAAACATCGCTGGTAAGTTTGATTTTTTTGCCTTGCTTATTTCTTTATTTAATTTTGTTTTATTGTTTATTTCCCATACTTTATTTACGGTTCGTGCAATTATTTTAGCGTTGCGTGCTTCGTTTGGAGATTTGAATGCAGCTGTGGAACGTCTTCTGAACTCGCCATAACGTCATATTCCCCTCGGAAGAACTAATGGTTTTTCTCTTTCCTTCACTTCCTAATTTATCGATGAACTTGTGTTTAGCATAGCGCGCACTTCCATTATGATGTCATCAACCGTTTGTGGTTTGTTTGGTTCGTTTATTCATTTTATAACACCTAATCATAAGAATTCCATTCGAATGTCTTCTAATTGTGAAAAGTTCTATGAGAGTAATTGTGGTAGTAATCTGCCGTCCGTTTTGTCCTCCTGGGCTGTACAGATATCGCGTCCGCCCAACAGCAGTCCCGCTTTTGCTACTTAGCTAGAGCGTTGTACTAGTTATGTGAGGAGACTGGGCACAGCAGCTTTGTCCTGCTGCCAGGGTGCAATTCCTTAATGTGGTAGATGTAAAGTTGAAGTCTGAAGTTGTAAGCCGATGGAATTGCTGGTCTTGACGGTGGTAGTACGTATAGCTGCGAATGTTCTGTGATGATCCCGTTCTTGTCTTGGCCATTATACTCCGTTCCGCTTCTTAACGCTTCTTTTGTCGTCGATTTATCCCAACTTATTCTGTTGTATTGTATTGTATTGTATCCATTCACTGAAATGTAGTCTGAAGGATAATAAATCTCCTATAAGACACCGCTTGTTGGCCTAGACAAATATAAAATTGCCGATGAAGCTTAGTGATGACGCTTCTGGCAAGTCATTTAGGAATATCATGTTTCCCGCCGTTCATCAGTGTTCTGCGCGGAGGCTTAGCGCGAGGAATCTCACGGGCGTGGGAAAAGGTTTGACCTCTTGAAGACAACCCGCCCATTCTCGTCGTCGCCAAGAAAACGTCTTCTAGTTCGAAGGATCAGTGCCAGCTGGCACTCCCTATGTCCGCTTGATCTCTTCGACATTCCTACTTACGAGGGGGTTTAACGAGGGCGTAATCTGAAAAAACCTCATGTCGCCTCAAGGAAAACCACCGGTTTTCGACGTTTACTATGATGCTATGGTGTAAAATCTCTCAGTCATGAAATCAACTTAGCTCTTATGGCAAATCGGCGCTAATCGCAATGGACAGGGGTCATCCTCTAGACCAAGCAGAGATGAGGGAAATAAAAAATAACTCAACGCCATGGTCTTGGGTCTTTTCTGTGCTTAACTTCGTTTTTTGCAGCGCCCGTACTAGGAGCATGATTTCCTTTCTTTTGTGCTTTGCAAAACCACGTGCCCCGTTCTTGGGATAGGCAAAAAGAATTTGATGGATTCAGGTAGACGATACTCGGGATTAGTCCTAGTGGCACCGTGAACACTTGGTGTAGCGTACAAAAGAATGTGGAATGATTCTTGAGATTAGTTTGAAAAAAACATTGCGGAGGGCTTTTTCAGTATGTAATCCAAATTGTTCAGCACTAAAATTGACGCTATTCTGTCTAAATTGCACAATGAAGTCTTTCATTATTTTCTTCTTGCTAAAGGCTGTTTTTCGAAATCATATATTTATTGTTTGTAGGTGATTTTTTAATATAGAAAGGGTTGGATTTAAAGATATTTAGCCCTGTTTCGCTAAACGTGTCCTCAGACCGAAGGAGACCAAGGGAGCAAGGAAAATCTCTAAACTTGCCAATCAGTAAGGGAAGGAGCCCAAAGTGTTGAGGCGTGTTTTCCCTAAAATTACGAGAAAAAAGAAATTTAATTTGAAGTCTTTATAATTAGAAATTTCTTTAAGAAAATTATAATGTATGCTATACGAAGTTATTACGGCAAATCCCCTCCATATTTGGGTGGAAAATCTAAAAGTTCGCGGATACCCATAGCAATCCAATGACGTGGTTTGAGCATTCTATTCTTTTCATATTTGCTTTTCCTGTTTTCCTCTCACTACATTTTTACATGCTTTCCTTTTTCCTGTTTATATTTTCAAAAAAAGTAATATTATTACATATAAAATACTGTCATTTCTCGTAGTAAGTTGAAAAGTCTCAACGTCGTGTTGTCCTGAAATACTCCCCAAATGGCCAGCTGACGACCCCCATCAGCTCTTGAAGACGGGCGGCCTGCGCCTGTGTGTGTCGATTTGACTTATTTTGCAGTGGGCAGGCATTATTGCGGAAATTAAAATGAAGCGCGAAGCCTCAATAAGGTCTCCTTAGATGGACGTGATAACGGCATAATGAGCATTCATCGCCTCGGCCTCGTATGAGAGCATGAGCATCAGCAGCAGCAGCACGATGGGCTAATGATGAAAGTGTGCCAAATAAGGCGCATTGCCATCAGAGGGCATACAGTGTGACGTCTCGTGCGCCGATTTGTGGAGCCAAAGTTGCGCAGTGCTGAGTGGAGACGGAAGCCGACGACGTGGTGTGCTTCTGCTGACCCCGTGGCTGACAACTTGCTTGAGGTTTACGATCAGCAACTGTGACGATCCATCATTGCGCGAATCGCCACTCAAATCGCACCGCCGAACAGAAGAACGCCAACATGTCACTCAATCACCACCTCAACAATCACTTCCAAACTTCTTCAACTTCTTAGGCTTTTGTGACCTTCGTTTTTCCCTCGGTTCCCTCCAATCTGCTCCCTTCTCGTCCTTTGGGCTATACATCTAGTCGCCGCTCCTTGATTTGAATCCGAGCACAAATTAACTATGCTACTGTCATCGTCGATAATTGCCATATTTTTGTCAGAGCTCGGCAAAGCGCTGAATTATTCTGATGCGACTGCTGCGTTTAGGCCTCGATGCTCGTCTTCCGGCCCGGAAGAGCTCAGACGGCGACTGAGAGGCAGTCACAGACATAATGCAAGCTCGAACTCGTCTCATCAGCACATTCATGTCTTCCCAGAAAAAAAAACACGTGCTGCTGCAACGCAATTTCTCTTTCTGCCCCGTCAAAACCGATAAAGGCGCCTATAAGCGTCAACTCAATCCTTATATAGGGCGCTATAGCAAAATAAGGGGGCATTGTGGGTCACGACGCATTTGAAACCACCTGAAACATATAATTTTTGTTGAAAGCTGACGAAAAGCCCAAAGCGGGGAGGGATCGCGCCAACGTGAGGGAGCAATTTCCGTTTTCCCCGACACTTTCTACCCACCTCGTGGACATGCTATAGGATGCCCCCGTGTCTTACGATAACTGCCTCAGTGACTCTAAAAACACACATCATAAATTTCACGTCTCAGACAACACCTGGATGACCGGTCCTACGAGAGTTCGAGCTTGATGGCGCGTTCATTCTTGAATACCTGAGCATGAACCATGGGAATTTTGCATGATAACCGGGTCAATCACTATTCTGCGTCGATTACATTCTGTTCTGATTAATTGTAGTTCTTTCTTTGTTGTCGTTCTAGTCGATGCTTAGTGTTTACGAAAGGAGAAGTTGTTCAGTGGTGCAGATTTTTTCCGCTGCCATCTCGTGTAGCGACGACGACTAGTGGAGACTCTTCCATCTGCTACATACGTAGTTTTTTTTTTAAGTATTTGGATATAATAAAGTGAAGCACGCTTTAGCGAGGGGCGGAACCTTTCCATTGAAGGAACAAACATCCGAAAACTTCTGAAGCTGTCCATTTTTTGTAAAACTTTTGTTTTGATGGATATCTGCTGTCTTTCGGGTTGCGCAGGTTGTCACAGGAACGCTAAGTTGTGAGCAAAACTTTGACCCCAGCCAAAGTTCGTACCCGGATCTCTTGCTTTCTGGCAACTATGCGCACTCGTTGACTAGAAATCCTTGGATTACGATTCAAAAGATTCCTAGTCAATGAGAGAAATCTACCTTATTTTTCGGACACAACGCTGCTTCTACCGAAAATAGAGAATTTTGTTTGCCGATTAGTCGCTTTTTCGGTAGAAAACATAGTTGCCTCTCAAGAGCAGGTAGAATCCACTTGTTGATAGGAATTTCGAATACTCCATCCAGGAGGTCTTTCGGTTGGTCTGGTAAACTTACCATGGAAGCTGAGCTGGTTAAAATGGTGCCCGGTTGTGTAACTGTAGCACAATTGCCCGAAAGCAAGAGATCCAGATACGAAACCTGTGCTGCTGAGTTCTCGTTCCACACCCAGCTTCTTTGTGCAGCGTTTTGAAGTGCGGGATTGGCTCTCGGATCATTTAGGCCTTGGTAAACGCGAACCATTTGCAAGACAGGGCTACGCTTGTGTAGCTTCTGGTAGTCCCTCCCTTTGATTACCCCGCGAAGCCAATTTCCATACGCCAAGGTAATTATTTAAGTTTCTAATGATTTACCAAAACAGGTGTTGTGGTCATTACTCAAGAAATGTCTCTTCTGTTTTCCTTCAAGACGCGAGATATCACGAAACCAGCTGTCTGATATTTTCCGTGCTTCTTTGCTGAACAAAAATCAAGCTTCCAAAAGGTATTTCTCACAGTTACACTCAACTCAAACATGTTGCTGGGATTCCCAGGGAGTAGAAATCATTTTTTTGACCAGAATTACGGTGGAATCTAGTCAAGAGTAGTTCTGTGGCCCAGACGTTCCCTCACGGCTTCGTGCTTCCACCTGGGCGAGAGACGCACCCAGCGACAGTTGCTGGCGATGAATTATTGACGTAATACGGCTGAGATTTATGATCTGCATCCCGATGTTTCGAATTTCTCTCGCTTGTCATAAAGCTCTGGCACAGACTCCTATCGATCCACACGGATCCAGATAGGTTCCGGATGGCAAGTTCACCCTGAAGCCACAGCGATTTGTGGAGCTCACCTTTTCAGATTTGGCCCAAGACAAGCGATTGGCCCGATTTGTCGACGACGACATTGCTCGGTTTCTTTGAGCAACGATGCCATTCAGTCGAGCTGGGATGCGCGAATTTTATGGCCAGCTGTCTGACCCCTTCCCCGTGCAGCCCATATGAATACGATGCAATTAAGCTCGTTGTGACATTGCTCCGCGATTAGAGCCTTATTAGGATCTTATTATAACGACACGCTCTTAGCTCATTAGTATGCACGACAAGACAACAATGCACCCCAAACAAACACGCATAAACATAACAGCACACCCAGTCGGCGGCGGCAAGAGCTGGCTGGCTGGCCCTGCTGCCACCCAGATGTCGTGCCGCACGGCGAAATCCGATTAGAGACATAGAATCGCTTTCGATGGACAATACTTCGGGATAAATAGCAACTCTCTGGGGTACTCGTGTGAGTAGTAGTCTCTGCGGCGTCGATTGGTTCCCCAAAAGCTGGCAATGTGAGTCAGAAAGTTCGAACCCTAGGTCGAGCTCGGGAAGCCTATCGCGGTCAGTCTGGCGGAAGCTCATCCGCACGTCCAACATTGGCGCAGAATGACTCTGGATTTGATAAATCGTTCCTATGTTCGTCGTTTGTGGTGGGGCGCGAAATAATTAGGCATGATGTTCAGGGGGTAGAGGGTATGGAAATTGAGGAGAGTCGGCTACAGATGGACAGCAAGCTCTCAGAGAGATTTCATAGCCGATTGATGGACAGGAAACGATGAAAAATTATAAGCAGCTCTGCATATATTGCGCATGAGCGTATGAGCAGATAAGGCTTTTATGCGCGCTGAACGCGAACGCGCTTTCTCGGTAATTGAAGCTTATGCCTCTCTCTTCCTGCTCTCCAGTCCTCCATTCCTCCATTCCTCCATTCCTCCATTCATTTTGGCTTTTGCTCAAGAAACAATATCCTTTTAGAGATGTTTAGCTCGGGGACACGGCGTCGGCAATGTTTTCGCGGGCCGTCAGCGCGTTATTAATCCCGCCCCCCGTTTTACCGTATACCCAATTATAACTCGGTATAAGCTGTCAGTCAGTGAGCAGCCGCATCTCCGGCGGAACCGCGGACTCCTACGGGTTGCTTTTGGTCCATGCTTGTCTTAGCCTCCGTGGGCTACAATAAGCCAGCACTTCTCGAGTTCCGAAGAACTTTCTCGCATAATTTAATTATGAGTTGATAATTGGCCATCTTACCCTCTCATTTCTTTCCTTCCTCTTCATCTACTAATTTAAACTATATAGTTTTCTTGGCACATTCCAAGCATTCGGCTCATTCTCGCCTTTTTTCTCAACCATGATTCATTTCTATCGAAAGTAGTTGTCGCCCCAGTCATTGCCAGCGTCGACCGTACGACGAAGAGCTGCTGGCTCTCCGTCCCCGTCTCGTCGTCATCGTTGTCGTTCCCTTTCGAGCCCCAGCGGAGGGAGCGGCATGGGCAATGGCAGACACCGCGTCAAGTGATGAGCGAGAATTAATAAGAAATGAACGAGTACCGTATTCCCTTCCGTAGTTGGGCTAGAGAGCCGGAGGGTGTAGACGCATCGATTCACATATTGCATAACTGCTCGCGCTTAGTTGTCCGTCCATGGTCTGCGTCTCGACACTTCTCGTACACCATCGTCCGCACAACTTCTGATTTTCGTCATCGGCGCCTGTCCGCTTGAATTTCCTCCATTTTCTGGAAATCAAACTGCCACTGAAAAGCTGCAAACTCCATTTGGTCATCTGTAAGTGTATCTTAACTGGTTCATCCATCAGTATTTAGCTGGCGTTTTAAAGGCTTTGTAGGAAGACGATTCTACGAAATTTTCTCACTTCTTTGAGAGGCATGATAGGAGACTGATCAATAATTGTCGCGCCGCAGAACAAGATCGGGCAGCCAAAAAGTTTGAGGGAAAAACTCAATTCGTCTTTCCGCTCAATAGAAAGACCCTGGTCCTTCGCGAGTGAGATCTGACCTGACTAACTGACCCGACTGCAGTAGGTAGATATGACTGATGATGCTCGCGGGCTGAGCACCGTACTGCTTAGAGGCCGATAATGGATCGCTTCTTTCTCGGGCCGTGATGGGGCTGGCTTGGTTGGACTTTAATGGGTTCTCATAAAGGCGCCAAGACGCGAATATCTTTATTTATATTTGTGCATTGGACAGGTTCCGTAATGCTGACCGACAGCCAAGCGGCGAACCATGCACATACTGAAGCGGGTAATATCAAGCATTAACGCTTTAATCAGCTTCTAATTCGTGCCGTTTCATCGATCAGTACCCAACGGTTCTTCATCGACTCGAAATGGAGTTGTACTTTGACATGGTCACGACCGGACGGTCATTCATACTGTATCCTTCCTGATTCATGATGGACCCTGAACAGGTCTGAGGATTTGTCCTGGACAAGGAATGGAATGGTCCAAGCAATGGTCTCAAGTCTTTTTCTGCCTTGGAGTTAAATCAGGACTGCGTCCATCAGAAACTGAACCAGACAAACTCAGCTTTCATAGTACACACACTCACCCCGCCCTCCACAATGTCACACCTAACTCTGGACCCCAGCATTTTCTCCCCAAGAGACCATTTGTCCACGCCAAATGTCCTGAGTGTCATATTATTTTCCTCCCACACACCCGGCACATCCTGATAGATAACTCAAAGCCTAGCTGCTTGTTCCGCCTCAGGTCATTTCTAGTGATGTTTGATAGTTATGGGGGGAGGCTCTGCAGGACAGTTGATTTTTTGTGAATGAGTAAAAAATAAAAGCAGTAAATTGAATGGAAGATGCGTGCGAGCCAAATAGGCGAGATTCAACCTTCCAGCGCTTCTAATTGTGACGTCAGTGGATGATTCAGGATCGCTCTCGGTTAGATACCGGTTCCTTCAAAAACGAGTATTTGTTCCACGATGTTCAAAACTTGGCCACTGGCGCGAATTACTAGAATTCAAACTGTCCCTGGGCAAAGACAGAAGGTCTGAATTGTTAAGTGTCATCGCTTGATGCTGTCAGATCGATAATTGATGGTTTTGTGGTGTTTGGAGGGGGAAGCCAAGCCATAACAAACTCATTCGATGGCTGGCAGCACAAATAACACCTTGTCGACGAATTGCCAGTTTCGCCTATTCGCCTAGTCGGATAGGTCGAAGTCGGACTCTTCAGTCTTCAGTCTTCTCTGGGAGGCTCTCCATGCAAGGCTGCTCCGGCAGGGACTGTTGCCCATCAGGCCGGCTCTGGCCCCACTCGACATTAAACGCGGCTGCATATAGCGGGCATTGACGATGTTAGTTGAGTATCTGCAAGGAGTAAACAATTTCGGTTCATTTCCCCCGCAAGACAGTGTGCAAAAATGGGAAGACATCGACGGCATGACATTTTTCGCGTAGGGATACCATCATAATGAAGCGTTGACCGTGCCGGAGAAGGAGGCTCTTTCCTCGCTCCTTCCTTCTTTCCTCATTTCCTCATCCTCCCTCTCCCTCACACAGGCCAGACCACCTCTAGGCCCCCCTCGGACCGCGCCGCTGCCTCATTTGTCCATTGAAACGATCGCGTCCTTGATGTGCCGCGATTTCGACAATAATTTCTGCATAATCCCTCCTAATTTCTTCGCTGCATAAGGTGTCCTTTGTAACTGGGCGATTAAAAATTCCTCCGCCTCTCCTCGTCCTCCTCCGGTTATGTAGAGCGACCGATGAGAGACAGTGGGCCGAGGTGGAGGGGAAGCAAACGTGCCTCTCCGACTCCGCCCTTTTGATAATTTCTTGCTTTTTGCCGACGGCTCATCCGTGCGCCGCCTGCCCCTCGCCGCGGCCATCATCACACACCGATCATATTCGACCAGCTCACCTCCCTACCGTAGCTGACTGACAAAGTGTTCATCAATTTCCGCGTGATTTTGGTGCCCTTGTCAGCGAGCGTCATCGACCACGTCAGTGCACCCGAAGTTCGTTGGGGGCATTCAATCGATGTTTATGAGCTTGTTGATGGTATATGCTACGCTGCCCGTTTTTTGTGTCTGTGTCTATCTAAAAGTGTACGGTAAGGCGACAACCAGCACCACCAGTTCAACCGGCCAGGCACGGTGCGCGTGTGCAATTATCCCCGGCGATTCCGTTTTTATATGCGAGTTCTGACGAGTCACCGCGCTACGCCGCAACACGACCGTATGTGATACTGTACGCCCTCGGTGAGGAGACTGAGACGGTAAGGCGTACCGGGGGCGTACTGGTGGTCGTTTGTCACGACAACCCCGTGGCCTTTAGTCAGTGGACACCGCGCGCGCGGGGCGGCATTTTGATACATTTCATATTCTGTGATCGTATCGCAACGCGGGTCGTGTGACCTCGGGTAAGAACAGCGAACCTGCACGAGTCAACCTGGGTCTTAAAATGGGTACACACCGTCTGTGAAGACTTGAAAGTCTCCAGATTCCTTCTGAATAGCCGGCAATCTTGGCTGGCTACGTAGCCAATTGGCAACGCCCCTCACTCGATACTCTCAGTGCGGCGAAAGCGACTTGTTTTATAAGGTCATTACGTGTTCGGCTATACTCGAAATAAAATTGGCATCGGAGTGATTGAGTACGTCTATCCAGGCTGCATTATATGTATGAGTGGGGGAAGTCCCCTGAGGCGCTACCGTATACTCGCCTCATCGTTGTGTGTTCCCCCTTCATGCGTCTCATTTCTCGTCCGCATACAACCAATTATCATAAGTTTAGACTGAATCACGGCCGGCCTGCCCATTTCGCTCAGTCTTTGTCGTTCGTTCCCTTTCCGCTCCCACTGAGGTGGCGTTGCTCGCGGTCCACTTTTCTCCGTCCTCCTCAGCACTCTCGGGCAGTTTCACCCAGGCGCCACTTCCTCACCACTTTACACACTATCTATATGACCCGTCGGCCATCAACAAACTTTTATGACTTTTGTAAAACTCTGCGCAACATTCGATGTTATAATGCGTCTCCGCTCACGATCTACGGCAGTGTAAGGGATTGATTATCAGGCATAGAGGTGATTGAGGGGGGAGATTGGCAACATTGCTGTAGAGAGCGTTTCGTTGCTGCTTGTAAAGCTCGAGTTTCCCGCAGCGGGAAGAGTGGCGGTTCGTGTCGGCTATGAGAGAAGGGGAGCTGGTGAGAGAGACCGAGCCGAGTGCTGGCGATGGAATTCTAAAAGAATAAAAGAGCGCAATACAAATATTGTGATTATGCGCGCGGGCCTCTCCCTCTCACGCGAAGGCGTAAAGACAAGCTCAAACATACACGACGAGGTGAAGCGGCGGCACGATTGCTGGACTATCAATGCCCTTGCCCTGGCCCATGTTCGTGCTCTGATTCCTTCCACATACACCTGCGCACCATCGCCTTCACCTGAGAATCGTCGCCGGTTGCCCCGAGTTCAGCAACCCGCCGTCGTCGGCGCCCGACCAGCCTGGGGGTGGGGCTTCGTTCTCTCGTTTTTGGCTGATTATGAGTTCGTTCGACCGCGCGTCTGACAGTCGCTCCATCACTGAACATGCGAGCTGATCGACAACACGCTTCTCTCACGTCTCTTTGATTCATCTCTGACCTTGCAAAACAGATCAGCAATCAAATCAAGATCGAACCAATTCCTCCTTTCAAATCATCACTTCATCATCCGTGTTTCGTTTCTCATAATCCTAACTATTTATCTATTCACATAAATCAGAAATGTGTACTGAGTTTTTGTGTAGTCGAATTGCCCCATAATTAATCTTCACTCTCAACATCGCCAAGTATCAATTTTTCTCCGACTACAAGCACTCAATCTCAGCTGTTCCGTTTCTCCAAAGAAGCCAGTCATGCTAAGAAAGATCCGCTGCCGCCGCCGTCGTAGCCAGAGCTCTTTGAGAATAGGCATCATGGCTGCTTTCTCATCCTCTCGATGAATATGCATTTAGCACCAGCCGACTTCCGCCCTCCTATCCCTCCACCCGTCGCTGTCGGGTGGTGGTGGTGGTGGTGGTTATTTGCCGAGCGCTTTTTTACCCCCAGCGTTATGAGTTGCCGACGCGCTCTTGCTTGTTCTAGCAGTTGGCGAGTGCGTCACACTGTCAT
Organism: Ostertagia ostertagi; assembly: GCA_036418205.1. Taxonomy (NCBI): domain Eukaryota; kingdom Metazoa; phylum Nematoda; class Chromadorea; order Rhabditida; family Trichostrongylidae; genus Ostertagia; species Ostertagia ostertagi. Next base: position 19,474 of record MU882686.1, read on the forward strand.
TTCTTCATAATTCAATGTTGACATTTCCTCTTTTCATCTCTTTTTTCCTCCATTTCATTTGTTCCTCCAACATTTTGAGAGTATTCGCTCTTCGTTTTCGTTTCAGTCAATGTGTGATGGCGTCGACCATCGGTCTGGTGTCCCGACGTAAGCAGGCGAAACCGCAACGTCATCAGGATCTTGCCAAGGGTCAGCTAACCGCACCACTTTTCTTCTACCGTTTTCAACCATCCCCATAGACCATTTCGGTTGTTCCCGGCCGTTGGGGTGTCCTTTCACTGTTGCGTCTCATCATAATGTACATATCTTGCATTAGACAAAGGCCGACCGACCTTGGGGGCTAGTTAACAACTTTACGCTTTGAATCGCCCCTCCGCGTTTGCCATTTCATCGGCCCATACTCTCACGTACATGCTGCGCTGGTAGCAAAAAATGGAACACTCGCGCGAATATTACCGTATACCGCATCCACTCGTCATGCGCATATTATCGTTGGTCCCGCCTCCGCGGCTTATCCAATCATACACAACGCCTCAGGCATGGCAATGTCGAGCGCCGACGAGGCAGTGTGTGTTCGGGGAGACGCAGCGCTCGGGCGCGGAATTAATCTGATTCCGTGATTGAAACAATGTCATGATTCTGCTCTGAAGTAATGTCATCGTCGTCGTCGTTGTGTCGTCCGAAGAGGAGCTGCGCCTGCTCCTCTTCTTCTTCACTCTCTGGCGCTCTGCATCTCGTGCTCACCCTCTCCGTCTCCCCCCCCCTACGTTGCTGTTTACTCGTTGAGGGTGTATGGGTGTGTGTGTGAGTCGAGACGAGTTGTGAGGCGTCATTATGAGTTGATGCGAATCTAACAAACCGGCGGCAACTATCTGTCGCCAGTTATAGATGCGAAGATGTCTATCAGGGGTAGCGCCGACCCGAAAATGGCATGTTTCAACGGACAGCCAACGAAATCGGCGATGACACATCGCCACACTTTTTCCTGTCGAGGAGTTTCTCGTGGTTGAACCACTGCTGCTGCTGCTGGCGGCTCGCCCTCAAAAAGCCGCCTCGAAATTTGACCTCGATGAAGTTCGCCGCGTCCACGTTTAGTGCGTCCCCCCGATGTTGCGAGCGATCAGTAATAGCGGCCAATCGTCGTAGTTACAAATTTGTCGCCGGTCTACAAAGTCGCGCCGCGTCAACGGGTTGAGGTCGAGTGCAAATCGATGATGGTAGTCGCCCAATTGCGCTTCATTCAATCCATACATATACCGTTTCTCCGATGACTGTGATGATGATGATGATGATGACGATGTGACGATGAGAACAGCGGACGGCGCCACCCCTGTCGGCCGGCCACGGGCTTTCTGATAATTTGATATGACAACTGGTATCATTCGATCATTCACGATGATGTCTCGATGTTAATATGTCATGAACAAAAAGCGTAACGCCACATTCACCTGAACAGCCATATTTTCACCCATCACGGTCTATAACTCGACTAAATTCTATTAGCACATGAAACTCCAGTTCGGGGGGGGGCACTCCATTTTTTCTCCAATACTCAAGATAAGGATTAGAGGGCTCACGACACGTAATCGACTCATTTAAAGTAGACTTCTGATAAATATTGGTGTAATGGGTGAGAAACCCTGAAACGTTTTCACATTTCCGCCTGCCATGACCCAAGGGAACGGTCCTGGACCAGGAGAAAGGACACCTCCGCAAAGGGCTAAGGGTGCAGGAGCTCCAGGGTGGATCACCTGTGCAGAAAAGTGGATGGGATGTGGGCAGGTAGTGTGGAATGTAGGACATCCACCGGTCCTTATCAAAAGTACGCTCGAAATGAGTCGTTCACTTATTATCTTATCCGTAGTGTTCGATAGCCCAAAGAACTGCTCTCTAGTACTACGGATAAGATAGCAATGGAGTGGCCCCCCCGAACTGGAGTTTCACCCTATCGCAATATACGGGAGCATCCTCTAGGATTGAGCCTAGGAGGGGCAGGAACTTCGGGAAAAATGGAAGTGGTCCGCGCATCGTCGAGTTTCTCCTCCCTTTGAAAAATGGACATGTTTTACGCGGCGCTAAATGCATTGCCATCCAGTGCCCCCGTATCTTGCGATAGCGCCTTCTGTTACAATCGTCCATTTAGAGTGCAATTTTATGGGTTTGAAAGGGTTGGGATTGGTGGTGATAGAGATTTGGTAGCCCGTGTCGGGGCATAAGGGTACGGCTGCAAAGTGAGGAGTTCCTTTGGGACACCGACAATTCGAAGCGCGCTTCTCCGCAATGTGATTATGCCAACAGCCCCATAGTCATTAGGGCCAGTTGCGCGCGATTCGAATTTGCCCATAGAGCACGAAATCCACTCCGGCGATAATTGCTTTTTGTGTGCGGTATGTGTGTGTGTGTGCCACTCATCATATCCCTTCGGCACGCCGCTCACTGAGAGCCGCTATGTCCTCATCGCTTGTTGTTCACATTTTTCACTTTAGGCACCCTTTTTCACGAAAATGAACGCTCTATCGTCTTCTCGATCTCTGCCCCCCCCCACAACCAGCTTTGGCCCTCTTTGCAGGGCGTTGTTTTGCGCCGTGGCCGGCCGGGCGCTCAGGGCGGCGGCGGCGCCAGCGCAGTTATTGCTGACGACTCATAACCGCGCCATCGCTGATTGGTGGACGCGTACGGTAATAAGCAATATCGCGAGGCAAATATGTCCGCGCGTCGGCCCATTCCCGTTATGAATAACAGCGGATTACTGTAGAGGGGGGAAATTCGTAAAGCGCTATGTTCCGGAAGCGATTCTGTTCAGCTTTGAGTAGAGAATACTCATTCGCTTGACGAGCTTTCTCTTGGGGATAAGCATCGCAGGAACCCAGTCACAACGAGATAAGCGCTCGTATAGGTTAAATTGATAGGGTAAGCCGAAAGCTGAATATCGTGAAGGTTTTCATCGGCCCAAAATCTTTGATGATTCGGCTCTTGTTGAATTTGCTCGATTCGAACCGCGAATTACGACGTCTCGCGTACGAAAAGGAGCACCTGCGTGCCGGTCTAATCCGTCCCTCTTCATAATGTCTCGTTCGCTTTGCAATTCGATAAAGTGCAATGTCGTTTCTGCATGGGGGAACATCCGAAGAAACGTCTCCCACATCTCTTCCTCCCACGGACCAATTCTCCCATCACTAATCTGACCAAGAAAATCGATCGCGAATCGATTGATTTGCAATAATTGTAAGCAATCGATTTTCATGGGTTATTGTGCGATGTGTGGCTCATTTCATGATGAATCGGCTTGTCGGCAAGGCCTCATCTTTCGCGTTAGCTCTCGCACCCTCCACAGCCGCGTCGATGCTTCGCCGTTGTCGTCGTCGTTGGTGCTGATTCCCCTTATGATTAATTCGTTGGCTGGTCGACGCGAAGCAACTGCTTCCGATCGAGCTATTCGTCCCGTCGACGATCATAACTTTTTATTACCTGCAGTGATTACCCGTCCCGATACTCTTCAGTACACAGACTCTCTCCCCACTGTCGAACGCTCACCTCCTCCTCACCGCCTGTGCTGCCTCGTCTTAATGGTGTTTGGGGCGAAACGGCGGTATTATATTTTGTGTGTTGCGATGTTGGGGCGAATTATTAGTTGAGGCAACTGGTTGGCGAACCCATAAAATTGCGAAGAATGAGCGTTTTTGAGGCCATCTCAGTGTTGCGTTTCGGTTGGATGGGGAGACGATTGGATTGGTACCGTGAATGAGACGGTAGAGGGATCACCAGGGTAAAATATCAAAGGTTTTTTTTACCAGAGGGGTTGGTTATACCAAGGTTAGTTGGGGATCAGCGAGAAGGGATTGAAGCTGCAAACCTTTCAAAAGGAGCTTTGGGAGCCCTTGAGCAACTACAAATACAGTTCTAGTAGGAGACGTGGGAAGGTTAGACTCGCGAGGGGGAGGGGAGAGACATTCGAAATAGTGTCGATGGTAAGTGACATTAAGACTAAGCCCAGGAGAAGGAAGAAATGCTAGGGAAAACCCAGTCGGCTCACATCCTTTCCCAGAGTCTCTTCTTCTCTGAGGTTTGTTCCCAAGGAGATGTCCCCTCTCCTCACCCTTCCAACAGCATGAGCGCCCGTTAGGCATTACAGTCGGAAAGCAGGTACCACTGGGCCCCATTCCACCCAAAACTGTCCTCAGCCATCACTTTCAAGGATGTAACGTTTAGGGGTTGGCTTTGAGATGATTTCCTGATAAGATAGGCCCCTATAAGTATTACCCTGAGCCGTCAATCCCGAATTCTTTCGCGAGAATACACCTCTTCATTTTTTGGCCGATTCTTAGTCCTGAGAACCTTCTTATTAAGTCTATTTGGGAGCGCAATCGTAATAACTCACAGAACGGACCACCCTTTTTCTTCTAGCTTTAACATCGCAGCTTCTCGAAGACGGCGTCTGACATATTGTGCTGATTCAGCGGCCCGAACATGTCGTGAGCCGACGCGCGTTTTCTGTTCCATCTGTAAGGAGCGCGTTCGTAGGCGAAGGGACGGGACAAGCGTGTGTGTTATGTAAAGCGTGATGAACGTTGGTAATTGGAATGCTGTTTGTTTAGAGGCGAAATCGACAACGCCTCGGAGTGAAAATGAATGAATGAAGACACGAGTAGTTCGGTAAACAAACGGCTGTGTGCGCGAGAAGCTCCCCGGACTCACTGTCCACCTGCCCCGGTCGGTCGGCCGGCTGAGCTGAGTCAGACAGACGAAGTTAGTCGATCGACTGACTGACTGACTCAGAGCTGTTTCTTGTAGACAAAGTCGGCAAACAAATTGCTCATATTCGGATTAGCGGTGGTGGTGCTTCTTCGGAAGCTGCTCGCCGAAAACTGGTGTGAGTTGTGGTTGGAGAGCTCTCCTCTGTGATTACACCCTTTGGGATGCTCTGCAGATACAACCTCAGAATTACTAGATCAAATAGAGCTATCGCAAGATACGGGGACATCCTCTCGCACTAAGCCTGAATGTTGGCAGGAAAAATGAAAATTGCTCAAGCACCCTGACGGCTTTCCATCCCCGCGCTAAGGCGCAAATCCGATTTCAACAAAAAGGAAATGTTTAACGCGATTTTAGAAGCAATGGCACCACAACCCCCATATCATGCGATAGCGCCAATCGTACAATTGTAACGCCTTTTCGGGTTGCTGAACGAGCGGTTACTCAAGGCTCAAGGCAGCCTTCCTAAGTTCAGAGGCAAGGGTTCACCTTCCTTGAAGGAGTGGTTTCATGCTGGCAAACCTGGAAAGTTAGGTAGAATTGGAAAGAACTATAAGGAGATGGGAGTTACTGGATTTGGTCTAACTCAGTGTCACTGTAGGTCGCATAATCAAGTCTAACTGATGGAGGTGGAGCTCCTGTCTTTGATTCCCACGTCGTCTCCCAGGAACACCTGCAGCAACAAGTAGACACTGCTTATTAAGGCGATGTTGAACAGTGTTGTTGATCCTGGAAATATAGGTACCGTCAGCGACCACGGATGGTTATGTATAGGACCAAAGCCATTGCCGGCTGGTGCCATCTTTTCTATTATTTCTGACGGATGAAAAATTAAAATATCCGAGCGACCGATGCTGAAATCTGGAATTCAGCTACTCCCATCTTTTC
>MU882687.1:0-30506 GCA_036418205.1 Ostertagia ostertagi
GTAACCCCGCGATAGCGGCCCAGATCCGCCCGTTATAGCACAGGCCCACGGCGCGCGGATTAGAGGTACGGTGCAGGTGATGCTGTGTCTCCAGTCCCCTAGTAGGGCAAGCGCCGTCCCTTAGGTTGTGTTAGGTTTGGTTTCTAACCCTGAATTATTGTTTGAGGATGAATGCCCTTCGTCAATCAGTGGTTCTGTTGTGCAGCAAGAATTACACAGTTGGTTTTTTTTTCGAATATTCCGTTGTCATACGCAACGTTCAAGGGTTAAAGGAATCAGGCGCATTCAGTGTGAGATAGAGTCCACTATTTCCGCTAGTTACTAGCAGCAGAATTATAATTCTACGGGTCATAAATGAAAGGTTTGCCACTGTCTAGACAAGAGTTGAAATAAATATCCAGTAGAACCTAAACGCGCTCCCCCAGGCTTGGGAACGCTCTTGGGTCGAATAAAATAGGAGGTTAACGTTGGCCATTTGAGACCGCTATATTCCGCATGGCACGTAGAATGGATGCAGGCCTACGCGGTTTTTACAGGGACACTATGGTAAGGGTAAGGAGTGTTTTGGCAGAAACAAAGAGTTAGGTTTATTGAAGGAAGACTCGTAAAATTTGAAGAAAAATTGTGGAGCTGTCCTAATAAAAAGTGCCATTGACTGGTTCTACACTCGGCCCTATCTTGCGCTTTAGCAAAATCGAAGGTTGTTAACAAAGTAGAGTAGCTCTTGATGTTTTGCATTGCGATCGATTGTTTTGTTTCAGCTCGTAAGCTTTTAGCAATAATTTGAGGCTTACTTGGAACTTCGTCATTCTCAAGAATTTTAGTGGAATGGTTTTTTATTCTTATCTCTTTCTGACGTACATTAGCAATGCACCACTTCAGTCCACCAGATCGTGGTAAAAATCTGAAAGCAATTGTTACCGATGGTCTTCATAATGAATATAATATCTATATTGACGCTTGTGCTTTTCGAGCAAATTTGGAAGCTCCAACCTAAATGCAAAATTTTGTCATCACGAGGGATTGAACCTTGGACCATTTCCTCACCTTTTTTGGCCTTCGCGGGGCTGCTCAGCGAAATGGACCTCGGTTTCGTAGTCCACGCATGAGCTCCATAACATACAGAGAAACCGTGTTGAAGAAGCTTTCCACATCCTGAACGACCTCGTGTCTGTCCTGATTGCGATCCAATTAGTGAGAGGACGCAGACAAGCAGGAAGTAGGCGCCAAATAGCGCCAACGATTAAAACGAATGCCATATTAGTAATTAGAGCCTCATAATCGTATTTGGCAGTTTACAGCAAATGGTTTATCATTTTATTACAGACTGTTGGAATTACTTTCGAAGGTATCACAACGAGTTGTTCAAAGTCCTAGTACCCTTATGTGCAGGCCACCGACTACACAGGGATTTGGCTGTAACCACATCCCAGCAACGAGACACTATTTGTTTTATATAGTAAATGCTCTCCAGAATCATCGAGATCTACACACTCGTTCTTCCATTATTTAAGTTTTATTGACGAAATATACATTATACCATGTCACATAATAGACTGACAGCTCAACAGTGCAATTATCTGAAACATCTCAACTGACATCACTTTGAAATTGGATTCACAATATTCGGCTCGTGCACGATATTTTTGAAGAGCTGTTGCTTGATCTTTCCGATAAATGTCTCCTCATCAAATATCTGACGATAATCGCTGCTGCAATGAACCGCTTGTATTTATGAGTGTGGTCTAATTTAGCAGTGAGTTAAATATTGTAGTTGAGTGAGCATCTGTCACATATACCGTAGACCTACACATATCTGCTCAATCGAGCTCACCCAAAAGTTTTAGTTTTGCCATGGACATTTCTAGTACAGACCATTACATGCTTCGAAAACTAACATTCAAGGAAGTTGTAAGAAATATGAAAGGTGAAAGGTAGGTTCTAGAGGTTGCAAGGTTTACTGCAAAAAGTTATGTTGGAGTTGTGAAAAGAAAACGGAAGTACCATAGAGGACTCACCTTCCTAGCCGTCCTCTCGTATGGATATAAAGAAACAAATTTTGGGATGCTCGTTAAAGCGAGGGATTACGATTAGACTATACTGGGTTCACGTGGAAGTGGGATGCCGAATAATGCTCAAGTGGCGAAAAAAGCAGAAGAAATCCGTCAAGAAGGCGCAAAATGGAACCCCTTTCTTTGCCCGTTGACCTCCGATAATGGACGAGCTAGCAACCAATTAAGGAGGTCGTTTGCACATGTTATGCTGATAGCCTCTATCATTTCAGCAAGCATCATGTGTCTTGATTGATCACGCCATAGAAGTGGATGGATACACAGTGGAATATCTCGTCAAATTGGGCGCCGCTGCTGGGGGCGGAGCACAGACCGTGGCGGGGCTCAGAAAGGGATGGCAAGCCCTTGTACGCCGAACACTAGCGCACCTCTTGGCCACAAAAACGCAACATTTCGTTTCCTTGGGCCCCCGACTACTGCTTGCAGTGGTGCTATTTCCACGCTGCATACAAACTTTATCGTTATCTCTCGCTTTAAAGGCATGCATTAGGCATGCATCATGCATTAATTCACCTTAAGGGCTTACTCACTTCTGTGCTAAGGCAAGGAGAGAATGATCAGGGCGGTGAGAGGATAAGCGGGAAAGGGAAGGGGTTGAGAAGGAAGCGGCCCTAACAAGGCTCTATCGCCCCTGTCGGACGATTTTTGCCGATTTTTGCGGCGCATTACATCTGCGTTAGTGGGACCATCATCTAAGGGACCATACTACATAACGAAGGAACGTTCCTCCGACTTCTGTTTTTTTTTGTCGACTTGTTGTCTTCAGAGCTCAGGGGGATCAGCCTCTGTGGGGAGATCCCCCAGTGGGTGAGAGTACGGCCGCATTTTGATGAGAGCCGCAGCAAAAAAAGCTCAAAAAGCCTTACTTTAGCACTAGGCGTTTACAAACTCAAAACGCCAATTCCAGTTAATCCGCTTAGAGTCCACCTTTTGGTATCTTCACCGTGTCGTAGTGCTAACCAGCTGTGCTCTTTTGACCCGGTTCACATTTTCCACGTCTCATCATCTAATTAATTTGCTATCTGCTTCTCAAACTGCTCCGCAGCAAGAGCGCTCGTGTTCCTTGACGAATGACGATCCTTTCTTGTTCCCTATTGGGGTGCCCATTTCGCAACCCTACTTCCGTATTTGAGTGGGAACCATACCAAATTGATTGGCCCTTGCCTATGAGATGAGAATAGTGACATACTGCTGACTGCGCTGCGTTCCCATGCGGCGCAATTCGCAGCATGTCAGAGTGCATGGTGCATGTACGATGCAGTTACTTGTCACGACTCACCATTCATCCCCATCATCATGCATCATGATCTCCATTGCTCTTCTTGGCGCTTTCCTACGGTCTTTTGGTTGATTTCCAATCTCCCTTCATACTTGAAGCCGATTAATTACTTTTTGGCTGAATTTGAACCCAACGCCCAATTGAATAGTAAGGGACACATTAAATTCTATCACAAAAACATTTCATAATCTCCTACACAGACGGCATCAGAACAATCCCCACGGACAGGTGGTGGTGCATCATTTGAGTCCAACAAAATCGTCGATAAATCATGGAGTTACAGCAGTGCTCAAAAGTGTTTGGCTAAATGCTTTTTCGGCCGTGACTTTTTCTGTTGAAACATCAGTGCAAATTTAGGTATGGGCAGAAGCAGGAAGCGAGCCTTCTTCACTGGAGTGGTGGATTATTGTTGGGCGGGAGTAAGAGTTAAGAATGAAAAACCATCTCACAAGAAATTCTGGATGACTAAGTAAACTTCAATTCATTGCAAGAGCTCACGAAGTCCAACAAAACGAGCGCATGATACAAAAGATCAAGCAGCACAACTACTTTCCTAACAGCCTTCCGAAGTTGCTGAAATGTAAAGAGGGCCTGAGTGTGGAACCAGTCAGTAAAGCATTAGGCTATTAGGACAAGTTCCTCCATTCCTTCAAATTTGACGAGTCTTCCTTCCATATTTCTAGCTCTTTTTTTCTGTATTCACACGCATGAATATCTAACTCTTTCTAGAAACTGATTTTCTACGTCAGCCTTCACCACCTCTCTGTGAAGTTGTTTGACGGCGAAGAGATAGGGCATCTAATGGGTCTGCGCAAACCTGGTCTGAAGAACCCTACCGTGCTCCAACTTCATCTGGAGCAAAGAGTGTAAATTCAACACTGCGTCCCATAATTATAACTCCACCTGAATTTTCCAAAATCCCACAAATTTGGATGTTTTAGAAAAAGTCTCCAATGTGGCAGTGTGTTAAATACAAATACGAAATTGTTATAAGCATCATCTTCCAACTTGAGATCCCAGGAATTTTTTCTAATAATTTTTGTTCAAAAGGCCACTTAGCCGAACGTCCCAAAATTATAACTCCAACCTCATGTTTTTCTATTATTTTCTACTCGCGGCTCGCCAAACTTTTTGCCATAGCGATTATAGGACTGGAATTTTTCTCCAAACCCAATGTTTCGATATGGAATGATAGACCTATTCGCAAGTTATTACGTCTGCTCAACCGGTTCACATGATTATCTTAAAATTTCATTATGAATTAGATCAAATCTTAGGCTTACGTAATAATGCGCCCTGTCCACGACAATGACCACACTGCCTCAAAACCTAAAAGCTTCAGGGTTTCGAATTGACGCGATAGTGCCCAACTATCAGTAATGGCGTAAACTAATTCAATAGGCGGCGCGACTCTTCGGCTAGCCACACAGCGGAATGCTCAGAAGACACGTTGTGAAGGGCAAGGTACATCATTTAGCGATCCCTTCGGGGGATCCTAGAGGGTGTAGGGATAAAGCTTGTTGTCGGTTTGCCTAAGGACCCCCATTTGCAGACCCAAAATTCAAAACCTCTGCAATGAAATTATAAGCTGAATTCACCATTTTGTGGAGGATGCCAAATAATCTCTTTCGGGGAACGGCATATGACATGATGTGAACACTGAATTTTCGGGAGAATATTTTTCTTTCGAGAAAAAACTGCACCACTTAGGACACATAAATAATTGACATTTAATAAAAAATTGGCGCGTATCTGGTATAATGCTTGTAAATTCTCATGAACACAGCTTCTTAAATTTTGCCCTTAATTCCATGAGCAAGAATACTTATGGGATTCGGGGCCAAAATTTATATTGTTGTTGATGAGCCGAAAGGTTTGCGTAGAATAGCATGAATGTTTCACAAACCTCAGCGAATAATAAACAAAGAAATTACGTATCAGAGACAATAGTCACAAAATCCTGAGATAATAACTTCGTATAGCATACATTATACGAAGTTATACGAGCAATCGCAGTAGCCAGCCATCCGAATAATGTGGTCATGCTGATCACAACCAAGGAGAGATAAAATGCTTCTCATTGTCTTCGTGCCTCAAGTAGAATAAAGTTTCAAGTGTACGTGTAGCTCTAATCTTATCAGAACTATTTGAGACTATTTTCCATTCATAGGTGCACGGCGGCGCTCAAGAGTTCGTCATCTGATTTTTTACCAACCGAAAATTACTCTGCTACTTAACTCATGGCTACTACTCGTTTTTTAAATTCACGTGCTTTTTCAATCTGATCAAACTTTTTCATGATTGAATGAAGTGATAAGGATGCGTGAGTGATGTGATTGTTCTACAGACTTATACTCGAGATCCGTAAGTTGGGGTAGGCGTGTCACCGGAAGTGACGTGTACTTGATAGAATCTATGTGGATAAGGTGCTTCCAATATATATCGCGAGATATCAGCAAAGCATGCTGGCAGCGACTTACCTACGCAACCTTCTATCAAGTCCACGTCACTTCCGGTGACACGCCTACCCCAACTTACGGATCTCGACTGTACATCCAGTTAAACGAAGGGTTATACTAATCCAGCAGAACAATCAACCGTATCATAAATAACAGCAAATTTAGCTCCGCACACGGCAGACTTTTGGAGAACTGCACAGGGTGGCCGAAAAGTATAGGACGCGGCTTTGACCGCTTGCTGGCACTGAGCCGTGGAGTATTTTCAGAGTGTTTCAAAACACTTCGAAAGCTTTGAAACTATGTAAGAAGCACCATAAGTTGTTTGGTCCAAAGTTCATCTGAACTCTCGCTATGAAGATTTTTTTGCATCGACCCATTACCAAGAGGGGCTGCCCAATGACGGTCTCTGAAATTGCAACTTCGGAAAAAGCTCTCACTCTTTCGAACAAATCCGGTGCTCTCAAGATTTGAGCACGTTTGGATCGCGAATAGTAGAAGTTCAAGAACTGTGCACACTCAGAGAATTGGGCCAATCACCTAGAAAAGGGTGGCTTACAACGATGAAGCCAGCGTGATTTACATCGCTTTTGATCTCAGGATCTGCCGTCACTCCTTCCAGAAAATCTTGGGAAGCAATCATTATTTGAAGAGGTTACCGACTCTTTCTATGCTGGTTTTTATTGGAGCAACCCGAATAGATTCAACTGATAAAATGCAAAAAGTTTCTGCACGAGCTCGAGGTGCGCCGCATCTCTCTTACGGATTGGGTTAAATGAGAAAATTTTTGAACTAAACTTCTTTGAGACCACCAAAATTTGAGGCAGTTGTTGTCAAAAAGTAAGAGCAACTACGCCTAGTTTGCAACGGTCACAAGATTTCTGTCAACGAAAGGGTGAGGGTGTATATGAAAAAGCGTAAGCTTTTAGTAGTAATAAGACTGAGCCTTTTGAAGGAAGTAAAGAAAGCAGTGATGCTGTAATAGTGTGTTTGTGTGGTAACAGCTCTATAAAACGCTGAATTGCCTAGCCTCATGGTTGACAGATATCCTGAAACCGTTTGCAACAGATTTTCTCCCGAAAGTGTGGAAGTTTGTGTGACGGGGTAACATCCAAAAGTGCAGCTCATCTTCCACAAATGCTGAAATTAAATCGAAGGTTTTGCAAAAGACTTTAATGAGGTACGGTATGTTCTGGAGTTACGAGCATTTTGCTCAATGATCGTTTGCTCTTCAATGAAGCTGGGCTCCCTAATACGCGTTCAAATCGACCAAAGCCATCCTGGCTCACTTCCCGGGCCACTGGAGCAAGGAATTGTGACCTTCTTCCTCTCAGAAAGTTAACCCTGTGGACTCCTCTATGTGAGGCTGTTGTAGAGCAAGACCTCGTAAGACTTCTCAAGCTCGGTGGTGCTCTGTGCTTCAGAAGAAGTGGGACGACATTCGCCGTTGGCTACCTGCGGCGCACTACTGATTTTGTCGCTAGACGTCAGAAGGCCTCTCTCAAAGCAGAATCGTCAAATTTAAAGCACCTGCCGAAAAGTGATCAATTAGTAAAAACTATCTTTGTGGGAAGTCGGTTTTCTGATAGTCTCTTTCTTGGCTTTTACAGACAAAGGCATGGCGTCCTATACCTTTTGGCCACTCTGTATATTCCATAGCATATCAGCGAAGATCACGCGCTCAATGTAATCGCTATTGGATGCGTTGCCGCATGACCAAATGATCAAAAGAACTTCCACTGTGTTGAACTTATCGTCTGGTGCGCAGAAACACGCGGAATTAAACATATACTTATCATAGCTCTATACTTTTAGTAATGAATGGTAATGAAATGTGAGTTACTCACTGAGCTTCTTTTTTTTTACAATGTCATTCGACACAGTCTAACACTTAATCAAAATGACCTTCAGAGTAGATGAAGACTGTGGTACGGTTTCTAGAGGATTTGACAACATATTATTATACGAAAAACCCCTCACCTTACTCGCGGTACCTACTTTCTACTTTTTGTGATGCTTAGCGGATTTAGTCCCACTCACTCGACTTCTACAAATGTCTTTATCGCTTATAGGCAATTGCTGTCACACACCGCCGCATAATGTCAACTTAATAAACTGTCAGTGAGAAGGCTACATCATAATGAGGCATCTCAAAACTGAATACGTTTGCAATAGAAGTTCTCATTCTTTACCCAGCGTTATCACCACTCATTCAACAGTCTGTGTCCCCATCTGACTTCCACTACCACATTCCAGAACTAACGTTCATAGTCACCGCAAAAAGTCAGCGAAACTGGTGACACACAGATTCTGACTCTTTCAGCAGTTGTCAGTTATAACTGCTTCCAATCACCCACAGCCTGCGTCCCTGTCCGATCCGTACAACAAGTGAGCGTTAATGTCCAACTGGCGCCGCGAAGGCAATACAAGATCATGAACACATGCATTCTATCGGACTGTTATCAGCTGCTATCAGCAGACTCAACACCCGTCGTTAGGTCTCGTTTCACGCCTCGTTTTTCACATGAATGCGAGCCTCCACAGTTAACGTGAACGGCGTAACGGAGGTATTGAGAACTGCTCACTAATTCTCCTTATTAGCCCTTATCTGCCTTTATCAGTCTCTCCCACTTCCAGATACGTTCCTTCCCTGCCTCCTACATTACTTTTTAGAGCCAACGCCTCACAGCTGCAAGGACGCATGCAATGAATTCACCCTTCTCCATACTGTCCCGATGACGCTCAAGACGTGCGACCGAATTGGCCTATCCGCTGAAATCACGCCACTATCTCCAAATCACTCTTGCACAGCCATGGTTTGGGTCATTATATTGCTAGAAGGGAAAGACATCACTGTACGGTCGTGGTGGAGCCTCCCTCTAGATCCAGATGTTTTCGTCCACATTCACCACTCCTTGGATCCTGTAAAGCTGTCGGATTATCATGTGATAAGGAATAGAATGGGTGTCCATGCACTTTGGCTGGAGTCTCCGATAGGGTTCTATCGTCATCTGAAGAGACGAGAGTAATTTCTGGATGTTTGGCGTCGGAGAGCACATGTAGCGTCTTTACTGAAAACGTTTCGATACAAGCTGCCATCCGCGAATGAAGGTGCAGGCTCGGTTATCAAAGGCGGAAACCAAAGTTTGCTGAATTATGCTGAATCATTAGCTCGTCTCTTGGTTGCTTATTCCACTATATCATCCTTCTTTCGTCACGGTCTGTGAGTAATTTGAAATTTGGAGTGCAGGTGACCAGTGCTGCACGAATTTAAGTGTCCCGGTGGCAGGGGTAAAATTTCAAAAAAAATTTCTACACCGCGGAAAGTACGTGACCCCGACAGGCCAAAATGAACCAATGTGTTGAGAAAAGCACTGCAAGCATTTTACACTTTAGGATGTCGGGATTTAGGACATCACGAAGCAACCACACACTAATTTGTTGGGCAGATTGTTCCACTTTGCGCCTGTTCACCACCTCACAAGAAGGTAAACCGATTGTTGCAACACTCCATTGTTCCTCTCTATTGTTGATCCAGTTTCCACTTTTCTAGGTTCGAGGCAAGGGAACAGGAGGGTACGAACAGGAATCGATGGCTTCGACTAATTCTTTATCAAAAGTAGGATATGTACAATTTGGAATCGACTTATAAGCGTCAAAGGACAATGTGAGAGAATAGCTCAGATGGAGAACTCTTGGAAAAAGAGGATATTCATCGATTGGTAAAACTTGCCACCCTCCCCCACCCAAATCCTATCGAGCACGTGTGGAGTGCATTCGGTAACTACTGCAGTACAATTTGAAAGATAATGCAGTATAAGCTATTGCAGTACACCTAGATGCGCCCTGCCCAGCAACTGTTAGTCGCAGTGTTAGAGAAATAGGACACTTTTCCACAAGAAGTCCTCACCTGTATTGCAGTCCGTAGTATCCACAACTATGCCTTGTCTACTGAACGTCCACCATGGATTGGGGTAGCCTAACCAGCAACCACTTCAGTCACTGTCTGAGAATCATTTTTCGTTCCATTTCTTCTTTGAGTGACCACTTATAATGTAGTGTAGATGCGCCCTGCCCAGCAACTGTTAGTCGCAGTGTTAGAGAAATAGGACACTTTTCCACAAGAAGTCCTCACCTGTATTGCAGTCCGTAGTATCCACAACTATGCCTTGTCTACTGAACGTCCACCATGGATTGGGGTAGCTTAACCCAGCAACTACTTCAGTCACTGTCTTGACAAAAAAATCATTTGTTCGTTCCATTTCTTCTTTGAGTGACCACTTATAATGTAGTGTAGCAGGCCCTTCTATGTATGCTCTTAATTTCTTCGAGCTAGGATTCGTAGCAGTAAACTATTAAGCAAAAATTACTTTCGTCCTTTAAGCAACAATCCCAAGTCGGATTTGCAGGGTAAAAGCGATTGATAACGAAGCTGTAGATGGAGAGTTGACTGATGGAAAAAAGCACAGAAAACACCTCTAAAGCCTCTAAACAAGGATTCCCCTCTTCCTCTCTGAAAGTCGGGCAAGCCGTCCGACACGCTCCTTCCTTCATTTCAAAAGGGAAGAAAGGTCCTATCTCTTGCCAGCATTTATTGCCGGCAAGTGCCAGCAAAAATGTCGGCAAAGCGGCTGCCAATACAACCCAAGACATATGGATCAATACAAACAAGGGAACATGATATTCAAGCATGTAAAACCAAAAAAAGCAGGCGGGACTCCTTAAAACGCAGAATAGTTTACGAGCAATCGCGCAGGATCCGCACAGCAAATTACGCGATCTACAGGGCTGGGAAGTAGGCGCTACCGATTATTTGGAGCTACCAAAGCTATCATGTCGTTTCGCGGCTTTCCAATGTGAGTTTTTTTTTTCAGTGACACTTCTTATGCTCTTAACTAGGGCTTGCTTTGAGATTGCACACCACTGCAGAATGTCTGAACTTATCAAACCTTTGGTAGACCGACCGGTTTTTGAAACACTTCTATTTTTTGTCTCCACATATACTTTCGTTACAGAGAAAAGTTGTTTCATCAATTATAATTATTGAGTTTTGACTTAGTGAGAACTAATAAATTTTAAGGTTTCCGCATACTAAGAAATTGAATGGCGGTGGTCTCGTGGTGCGGAAGTCAAAAGACTCTAATTTAAGTCGGGTGCACACATACATACGTGTACATGCACTGTATTCCTAGTTTGAAAGACAAACAAAACAACGAAGCAGCCGTGAACGAAAAATATGTAGCTGATACACCTCAAGATTCGATTCTGAATAGCGTGCAATCCTGACCAAATCCGCAAACATGTTGGTAGATGGAATAACTCAAGAGTCACTCTCCTACCGAACAAACATATACCAAAAAGTTTCGTATCAAATCAGTATGAAAGAGACCAACCTGCTCCGATTCTTTGTATAATGTAGGTAAAGAAAGCATAGCAGATGATAATCAACACATTAATCACTGCATGGGTCATAAAATGCACGTATGGCATTAAACCGCGAAACGAATATGCTAGAATGCAGAATATTCTCCTGGAATTTATTCAATGCTTGTTAGGCATTTATGTAGTTAGTCACGAGCGAAAAAAACTTTTACCAAAGTGTTGTCTTGAACTCTTGACTTTAGAAGCAGGTTTTACGATAACTTGATCCATTTAAAGCGAGTGATTGTGATAAGATTGGAGTGGGTTCATAGTGGAAGTGGAGATGCTGAATAATGCCCTAGTGGCGAAAAAAGCAAAGAAATCCGTTGAGAGCGCGCAAAATGGGACCTCTTTCTTTGCTCGTTAGCGTTATCGATCAAAGGTCACGCTTTAATCGATAATGCGTTCCATGGGGAAGTTATAGGATACGCACTCAAAGCGGAATACCTCATCAAAATGATAATCGAAGGGCGCTGCTGCTGGGGGGAGCACAGGCCGTGGCGGAGCTCAGAAAGGAATGGCAAGCCCAGTACGCTGCAGCGCACCTTTGGCCACAAAAACGCCGCATTTCGCTTCCTTAAGCCCCTGACTGCTGCTTCCACTAGTGCAAATCCGACCCAGAATTGTTGCATGAAGGAAGAAAGTAATTTTTGCACATTAGTTTACTGCTACGAAAAACCTAGCTCGAAGAAATTAGAGCATACATAGAAGGGTCCTGCTACGCTACATCATAAGTGGTCACTCAAAGAAGAAATGGAACGAAAAAATGATTTTTTTCAGACAGTGACTGAAGTGGTTGCTGGTAGGCTACCCTAATCCATGGTGGACGTTCAGAAGACAAGGCATAGTTGTGGATACTACGGACTGCAATACATGCTCTGTTGCGTGCTCCCATATAGCCTCCAAGGTTGGTGAGGAGTTCTTGTGGAAGAGTGTCCTATTTCTCTAACACTGCGACTAACAGTTGCTGGGCAGGGCGCATCTAGGTGTACTGCAATAGCTTATACTGCAATATCCTTCAAATTGTACTGCAATAGTTACCGAATGCACTCCACACGTGCTCGATAGGATTTGTGTGAGGGAGGGTGGCAACCTTCACCAATCGATGAATATCCTCTTTTCCCAAGAGTTCTCCATCTGAGCTATTCTCTCACATTGTCCTCCGAACAGAATTAGTATCGAATGTATCTTTGAAGGGACACACATTAGGAAGGATTACAGCAACGCAAAGTGCAAAAACTTTGCGCTTACCAGGAAGGTCTTTCAGGACGTGCCAAGCTTTGTGAAACGGTCTTTGCATGATATCGGGGCACATGCGGACCCCTCTGAATACCAGAAAAGGGGTCCCTAGTTCGATTCCTCGTGGTGACAAATTTTTGCATTTCGAGTTGACGTTCCAAAATTCGCGCAAAATGGAGTTAGCATGAATAATTAGTACCATATTCATGATTAGGACCGTCAGTAACCCTTACAAATAGACTTTGATTAAAAAACTGGTGAAAAAGGTGTGACACCACAGTGGGGCTGCTTGGTGTCACACCTCTTACACCAATTTTTAAGTCAAAGTCTTTTGTAAGGGTTACTGACGGTCCTAATCATGAATACATTATTCATGAATTTTGGAACGTCAACTCGAAATGCAAAAATTTGTCACCACGAGGAATCGAACTAGGGACCCCCTTTTCTGGTATTCAGAGGGCCGTTCAGGAAAAATTAAACATGGTTCTGTGGTTCCCGCATCTGCCCCTATATCATGCAAAAAGACCGTTTTCAAAAAGCTTGGCACGCCCTGAAAGACCTTCCTGGTTAACAAGACCATGGGCTCACAAACGCAGGCCGCGAGCACTGCCTCTACACCAACCCGCTGCCGCCAACGGTTTAGCCGGTCTCTCTCAGAGTGGGCTTTCATTTGAAACCTTTGTAACTCTATTCAGAGAATCGTTCCGCAAATTTGGAGGACGGATTTGAGAATCAGCGTCCGAAAACACGTCTGTGAGTATAGGTTTCATTACAAATGGCCACTTCGACTTGGTATCCTTCTTTTGTCAATGCATCATAGTTGACTGGAGTTGTAGCCAAAAAAAACAAGCCGCATATACTTTGCCCGTATTTGTTTGTCAGGAAGGATGGAAGCAGAGTCAGACAGTGCTGACATAAGTCTGTCAGATTTGTCAGCATTCGCCAGCGTGCCCGTTAAAATATGATTCTGCTCGAGGGCACACTTCGAATTCGTGTAGTCCTTGCAAATGAAAATCAAAAAGGTGGCGAAGTGGACCAGTAATGAGGAACAAAATGGATTATGCGAAAACGCCTATATGGTGGGGTTAGTCAGTTCTGTGATTCCGCTTGTTTCCTCAAGGCAGGGAGACACTGAGCTCGTGGGAGAGGATAGGGGAAGAAGCGCAACGGATGAGAACAGGTGGACATCAGCATGTTGCATTCGTAAAAGTGCATGCGCTAAATGCAGGAGCTCGCGTCATTTTCACGTACTTTCGGGACGGAGAAGGATAATTTTCACACTCTCACTGCACAGGAGGATAGCTCACACTTTATCGGATTGCTCAGTCTCATCCACAAAACCTATTGCTTCTTATCCATTCGTAGGTTGTACCTAAGGGATGTAGTGCAGGTACTCTGCCAGTGCGCAGAAGAAGACTCAGACTGCGACTGAGGCATGAGTTTACCATCAAATAGGTGCACAATTGCCTGTTTGCTCTTTCTTTCTGCTGAACACGTCTGCAATCAATGAAAAGAAAGTTTCCATATCAGATGATTTCTGCAGCTTCTTTTTCTTCACTATACGTCTAATCTAAATTTTCAAATACTATTGTTTTCAAGTTTTACCACGCTTAATCGATCACACGGAAATCGCCTTTACATTGGTCTCGAGCACGTATGCATTTGCGCTGTGCCATATTCAGTGCATAAAAGACATGGCAAAAATATCGCTTACCTATCAGCTGATGGAAGCATAAGAAGAAAGAAACATAAAAAAGCCGAAAATAGGACAGCTGGTAGTGTCTGAATTACTATATACGAGCACTTGTACGAGTGGGTAAAATATTGGCTGCAAAAATAGTATCATAGCGTGGCAAAAACGTGGAAAGCAAATATAGGGCACACAAATCTGATTTGACTCGAAACAAGAAACGATTTTCACTGATATATCCAGAAAAAAGCAGTAGAGCACTACTACACTTTTGCAACAATTTCTAGTTGTTTTGGCCCAGCCTTGAAGTTGGAGAATGTGTTGACCGTGGCGAGGAGGTAGTTGGAGTACATTTCACTCCAAGTATTCATTATAAGTTTCTTCAAGGTCATCGAGGAATTGAAGAGGTACTATGCACTCCTGGACTCAAATGCCTAAGAAGAAGAGTTATAGTGCTGAAGGTTGGTTACCATAGAGGCCATTCATCATATTCTGCTACGACATGAGCGAAAAGAAAAAAGGATTTTTGTCGTAAACAATTCAAAACTCCGACGTACTGTTACGCGTTTGAATTCTGCCCGTACATTCTCACAAATGTTCACGAAGGAAACCATTTTAACTGGTTCATTGAGTGCCTTCGCTGAGAATCTATTTGACCTTTTGCTTTATGACAGTAACATTTCTCCTTTCTTGCATCTTGCATCCTATTATATCGGTCGTTTTGTCTCTATTCTTCAGTGTTTCAACGCTTCATCCCGATCTTTCAATGCGCCGCCTCATACGTGACCGCTTCAAGGTGCACTTCTTTCCATATTCCCTTGTTTCCCCCTGACCCACCCTCGACAGTCCATGCTGCGACTTTTTAGAACTGTTAATTTTCGGAAACTGAATCTGCTTACGTGTAAGTTTGCACGTTGTCTCTGGTAATCACAAGCGCCATATTGATGTTAGGAAAGAATGCGAAAATTCTCCAGGGACGATTCCTTTGAGGTCAGTTTGAACATTTATTTCAGGCGATACGGGAATTGATCGGAACCCAAGAAGGTGCAATTGAAAAAAACAATATTGAGTCGCCCCTTATGCAGTGTAGTTTTATTCTTCAAATGAGAAATAATTTTCTGCTTGAACTCAATCCTATTAAACATCAATAACATGTTGCTTGAACGAAAGTTATGTATCTCGCAAATGGTGTGATCTATTTTCACATTGATTGCAACTTTTTTTTGACTTTCAGGTATGCAAAATGGGAAGCTCAGCCTAGAACTCAGTCAAACCGACAACTATCCCCAAACTTTTTTCCCGCAGGTCGATCAATGATGCACGCTGTTTTTGGTTAAGACCTTTTTTAAAATTATGCCATTATGTTGTGGTGAACGCCGTCATATTTCTTGTCGTATTCGGCTCTCATGGATCAAAAACCATAGCGGTTTTTGGACTAAACTTTTTCCTCTGAATCCTCTTTGCTTCACTTCGTCTTATATCAATCGTAAACTTACTTGCTACCCTATTAATTTTTTGTTTTTATATTCGCCATGAATTAGGGTGGATTTTGGGCCTGCGTGAAAGGGTGTCCAGTCCACGCGAATGACCACAATACATCGAAAAAAAAAAGAAAAATTATAAACCACAACACAGAAAAAATTAGTCCTAAAAGATGATAGAAGCAATCAGCATTGTCACGGAATCCCTGACTTCTCCCCAGTTTTCCAACGTCTCGACCGTGAACATTTTTTAATCAAGGTTGACGAGATGGCGGCAGCCACCCATTCAAAATTATTAACATCACCAGAACACTTTCAGAAGAGACCAAAACTTTCAGAGCCATGTTTAAAAGAGTCCATCTTCGATAGAAAGACACTTCCATAAAACTTTCATGAGACTCTGCTAGAGAAGCATGACGAAAAACTGACAAAGAAGCCAAAGCAATCATGAGTAGTTGCAAAGTTGGAATTCCATGAAAGCGGCGTATCATACAGGTATTTTATGCAATGGTTACCTAATATGGACCCGTTATGATGAAAACAAGTTCTTTTGGATGACTAAAGCTTGCAGGACCAGAAAATGGAATCAAAGCAGAGGAATATAGGT
Source organism: Ostertagia ostertagi (assembly GCA_036418205.1). Lineage (NCBI taxonomy): Eukaryota > Metazoa > Nematoda > Chromadorea > Rhabditida > Trichostrongylidae > Ostertagia > Ostertagia ostertagi. The sequence goes on from MU882687.1 coordinate 16,246, forward strand.
GCACAAGGGTGGTCAATTGACAGCCTTCTAGGATCTGTTCTTACCCATCGAGCGACCTACTTTCTTACCTCTGTTTTCATTCTCTTTAAGCGAGTATACATTGGGAGAACATTTCTTGTTATTGAAACTCACTATGTAACCCGTAAGGAGAAGAGTCGATCCAATGCGATATTTAGAAGCAGTGATTGCGATAGGAACATTCCGAATGTCGATGGTATCTGCAGATAGACACACACATCCTGCGACACTAGTCCGTCCTCGCTCCTGAAATGTTTTGAGACTTCCCCAAACGTCCTTTCTTCGATAGCATATCTTATGTAAACGAAATAACTGGAACGGACTATGGTACGTTCCAGTTATTTCGTATGGATCGGCAGGCTACTCTTATTATTTCTAATTTTCGGTGCATATCAGTGAGTTTAGATTGACGATATAAGGATTCATGAAAAGACAAAAAAAATTAGATGTCGACCCACGAATTAACCATGCAGAAGAGCGTGCAAAAAAATCATTTGTATACCAATTATAGGCCGAGTTTACGACGAAAAGCAACCCATTTCAAATTAAGTTAGGATGGTGAGTGGTACACGAAAGAAGGAAGAAATATGAGAAACGGCCCAGAACCCGAGAAATGGTACCCCTTCCTTGCCCGTTGATTTTGAGCATTGATGCGACTCTCATCGTTGTGCCCTCATCAACATAACGCTCTCTCTGCTCTCTAGTCACACGCTCAAATTGGACCTCTCCTCTGCCCGTTGACTTTCGCATTGATGCGACATCGCTATGCCTCTTCAACGCTACGCTCTCTCTGCTATAATCACTCGCCACGTATAGACCTGCGGCGAGTGATTAGATAGTCGGTGGGCGTACCCCGCCAACCGCGCCAAGAGTGAGCCATGCTAGATCGCCGAGGTCAAATCTTTCGCTGCCAATTGCGCGTCGGTCAGCACCCTCAGGAGGTCCTGTCTCCCAACTATGCAATTTCCCCTTCTTTGACCTTCGTTCTTATCGTGAATTCCTCCTTTAAGTGGAGAAGTGCTATGAAGGGAAGGAAAAATGCGAAAAGTTAGAGAACTAAAGTAGGAAGGGTTATTCATTCATTTATTTATTGTTATGCCCTCGTAGGTGCACTACAACAATTCTTCAAACCAAATCAGTTATAAATCAGAACATTGATTTAAAATAAAATCAAATTAGCACTATTTTACCCACAAGCGGGAAGTTCTCAGACACCAGCTATTCGAAATCGTTGATGCCTAATAAGGCGAAGTAAGTCAATGCTCTTTAATTTCCTTTGAACGTATCGGTATTTTGCGCCATTTGCAAGTCTGTCGGTAATAATTGAAGCCATCTCGCTCCTATTATTAAGGTCGTGAAGAAAGTTCTTGCGCTTTTCGACCTTGATTTTCAAATGCCTGTATCTCGGCTCATTCGAAACCTTTTTGATTGGAGTAAAGACTGTTAGAATCCACAAACCTCTGCCAATAATAGCTGCGTTGAATCAGCCCGGTAGTGCAGAATACTAGTTTCCGCATCATGTTGGTTTTTGAAGCATAACTCTTTGGAGAAGCTATCCAGGTAGTCGAGAAAGTGACAAATTATAGGCAAAAGGTCTACCGAGTAGGATGTTCGCAGGACTAATTCGTAGCCAATCTTGTCCAACTTCTGCAGGGTTGGTTGTGGAATGTGCGTCCGAGCTACCTGTCAGGGACGAGCCGGTTCCTTTATAATGAGGAATTTCGAGCATATGTGCCAGAGTTCTAGGAGTAGTTTGACACATTATCAGGAGTACTTTTTCCACATTAACAGATCCACCTGGTTACGAAAAGCTAGACCAGCCGCTGACCTTATGAAAGTCACCTCAACCTTCCTTCAGTGAAGTTTCACTTTTGCAAAGTTTGTAGAGCCTGATCGCGGTCGATCACTTCACCAAAGGTTCGTATTCTGTAGCAAAGAATCCGTTCTTTGTCGTGCGTCGCAAATGATCAAAAAGTCAGGTCGTTTTCATGGCATGAAACAAGCTAGAACGCGGCGAACCACCCTTCAAATGGTAGCTGTCAATGAAAAGTGAAAGTCACCTCAAAGTCAAGTCGAAGCTACCTGTCAGGGACGAGTCCGTTTCCTTTATAATGAGGAATTTCGAGCATACGTGCCAGAGTTCTAGGAACTAGTTGACACATTATCAGGAGTACTTTTTCCACATTACCAGATCCACCTGGTTACGAAAAGCTAGACCAGCCGCTGTCTCTGAAAGTCACCTCAAGTTCAGTCGTTTTCATGACATGAAACAAGCTAGAAACGCGGCGAACGCACCCTTCAAAATGGTGCAGCTGCGCGGCACGCCCTATTTGGATTTTTGGGACTTTCCAGCTCTTCCCGTACAACAAGAAAACACAGTGCAAGTGCGATCAGTTTAGGAGGAACTCTCTCAATAGTTTTGTGCAAACGTGCTTCAACCAGAACGTTCGACTAATCGTTGGCGTTGTCCAATCTCCGATCACCACCCTCACAATCTTTAGGGCTCTCGCTATTCTTACAAAAGCTTTTTGAACAATTGCTTCAGACCATATTTATTGCGAATCTCAGCCAAGTGCGCATACAGGGGTGGTCCAAAATTATGAGGACCAAGACATTGTGTCGTTAAAAACGCATAGTAGCTTGATGGAACAAACCAACTTCTGGGAAGTATTTGTAACTCTTACCTCAAAGTAATTCCAGAATAGAATTGAGATCTGCCACTTCCCCCGTTAACACGAGCCTTCGGATGAGGGGGATGGCGCGTGCGGTGGCACGCAACTAAGGCGTGTCCAAATGTTTCCAGGCCTTCTGCTCTGCCTTCTTCAGGGAATCAAACTTTTGTGTTGCATTTATTTGCGCTTGCATCCAGGGTGTGAAATACAGAAATCTAGAGCTATTAGGTGGATGGTTCCATTGTAACAATTCTTCGAAAGCAACGAACTCGAAAAATCGCTTTTTGGAGGATTTTTGCTTTATTCTTAGAAGAAAGATTCTTATATTCTTATATTCTTCTTATTATCTTATAAGATTTCTTCACCTATAGGTTGCTCGATCTGCTTAAGGAAGTTCCGAGTAAGATACAACGTGTGGCTTTCTATCCATTACGGATGTGGAGTTCTTTAGAGTGTTTGGCTGGGTTTTCACATCAATTTTTTCATTTTGGGTGTACGAAAGTCGACAAGGGGAGACCTAGTTTCTGCATCTGATAATTATCCTGGTGCAGACTGTAACTTTCCAGTCCCCGAATTTCCTTTCCTTGAAAAGTCCCCTTTCCACTACGCCACTTCCGCCTTTTTCCACTTAACACAATAGCCAACCATTATTGAGGGTTTTCGATGTCATTGCCTTCTGCTGAAATTCTTCTTAATTGGTTCCAGTGTGAGTCCAGAGAGGGAGGCTCCAAGACAGTTGTCAACTGGGAACACTCCAGCCTTTTGCCGGCTTACGCGAGGGCTACGAAATTGAAGAAACCACACAGGGCGATAAACAGCAGCGATTCTCAAGAAGCAGAGTAGCAGCTTTCAAAAAAGAACAGAGTAGGGTGGAAATTTGCATTCGCTGCCGACCGAACGCGTTGCTAGCTGAAGAAGCCCCGTCGTCAGTACGAAACCCGATGTACATCGTTAAGAGCGGTAGAGAAAATCATTCAGACTTCTATTTAGATGTCCTTGATAGCCATGTCTATCTGCCTACTTATTGTCTACAACAGAATAGATGCGTCGTTCCTTGCCGGTTCTATCTTTCGGAGTCCGAATGCCATCAAAGTTGTGATGAAATTTGTTAGAGCACCTGGTCTCGGCATGGGCAAACCGGAGCATCTGGAAGAACGCACTGCCAGTTATTATCAAAACTCTGAATCGATTCTTCACGAGCTACTCGGTATACAAGCCACTCCGCAGAATAATGAGCAGGACGGTGTTGCTGTACAAGAAGGCGGGACTTGGGCGACATTGGCGTTTATCACCAAACATGCATGCTCTCTAAACTATGAAATATTTACTCGAGTCCCTAACAGGATTGGTAGAACACTGGGTGAAAGACAGCCATACGAACAAACAATGTTTCGGAAATGGTTCAGCACGATCGACCATATCCACTCGGGTGCGAAACCCAACGAAGTGTGCGGGATGCAAGACACCGCTTTGTTTCGCAGACTGTCGACTTGAAGAGGCCCTCGAGTCGATAAATGTGAGACAAAGCGGCAGAAGCTGCAGAATTAAGGCGTACTTTTAGAGCAAGGGATTCTTCGAGAGCTCGACAGCAACTTATCGGCCACAATTTTCCATTCTACAAGAAGAGCTTTTTTTCGTTGTGAAGGAGAGGATTTAACAAGGCTCAGTTCGCGCACATTTGGACGTCACTCTAAAATTTTTAGGCGGCGTAACTAAAATGGGAAGGCAAGGTAGTGAAGACCAACGGCCAGCAATCACACCACGCTTCGATTAACTGACATACCGTTCTCATAACAACGGATATCAAACAAGCAGAGCGATTACAGTCTTATGCCGACTACGCGTGTAGTGGGGTGGTAGTGACCAAACGAAGTCCATGCAAACGTATGAACGGTCTCTGATTTCCCTTCACGCTTAAAGGACACATCATATCTGGAATTCGGGTACGTGAGCCTAGTTTTGGAAATCAGCATAATGAACGACATAGCTCCATACCAGAGCAGAAAGAAAGAGAAAAATTAGGAGTTCTAATCCTAGCCATATCGAAGATTAGGAACGCTGTCAATTGACAGTCGAGATGCAGGAGCCCGCGACACTTGTCGCGGATTTTTTTTTCATGACTGTTTAACTGGAGCATTTACCGGCTAAATCCCCCGTGACGTCAAAAGAGCCCATATACCTCGAAGTAGTGTCCAAGTTCGACTTTGTATAAATCTTGGCATAGTCCATAGTATATGAGAATGTAGTTGCTAAGCTTCCAACCAAGATTGATGCTAACTTTATAGGCCGACGTTTCGGTGCTTTCACCTTCTTCAGAGCCTGGAAAAGTCGAAAGCCATTTAGGAAACTACCCGTCCAAACACTATTTCAACCTACAAGAATTCATTCAACAGGGGTGTAAACTACTAAAACGATGTCATGGAGGGAGATGAGAACGAACCTTTAGAGATGCTGACCAGAGAGGTCCACCTGCCACCCCGAGCTGGTACTAACGCGGCTTAAATAGGTAAGCCTTCAGGTCGTTTGCTTTAGGGACCTCCGGAGGGTTGATCACGTAGATCAAATCACTCCAAAAGGCCACAGGCCCTCCTTCACGCCCCGCCGTCTTCAGAATATGACGTCATCTGCCGTCACCGTCGAGCTCAACGAGGCTTACCGTAATCGCTCCGACCTGAAGCTGCTACATAATTTCTTCAATGGATTAACTGTTGAATAGCTTCCCTGAGACATTAGCTGTGACTGTGCAAAACCTTCCTTTGACCAAGCTGTGACTGTGCAAAACCGCTTTTGACCAGCGTTTCAGAGACGTCGTAATCGTCTATGGTACTCGACGACCTCGTTGAGCTCGTACCGTGCACAATGTTTCCGTGGGAAAATCTTCTGATGTCGTCGGTGTAGAAGGCTGTTGTGTAGCTTGTTGATAGATTATAACGTGCTCTTTAATATTCAGTTGGGGTCATTTGGTTTGGTTTCGCAACGCGTAAATAATTCCGTTTTGAATGTGAAGTGAAGTGTCTCTTTTTTTGGCCACCCCTGTATTTAATTGTTCACGGGAGGTCTTGCCGAAGTGAGTGAAAGGCGTTCCGTCCCGCGCGAAAAGACTCAGCTGGGCTGAACCCGTACGCGTTACAGGAAAATTGAAAAAATCCGACATATCATGTTGCTAAAGAATTAATATGTGCACTTCTTCACACTACATCAGCAAATTTTATGGAATTACTTCGTAATCAAATAAAAATAATGTGTTATTCCCGTGCTTGATACCACTGTTATGTGTACCTCTGATATATCTGAGCTGAATGGGATTCCTGTAAGGTGATCATACATGGTGAGAAGCTCCGCACCTATTAACGCATTATGAATTTCGTTGGCTCAGCAACAACGAGTAATTTTTAATCTATATTTTGTTTTAAATAAAGATTATTATTAAGCTCATATGCTTTATTAGTCTTTTCCTAGAAGAGATGTGGATGTTACTATGTATTATAAGTATAATAAGTATCATAGCTAATATCATAAGCCATCTAATCGTCTAAATGTCGCTTAATGACTCTACAATTTTTTGGAGAAGCAAATAGTATAGGACCATAAACACCAATAGACCTTTGGAAATAGTTTGTTAAGTGTTTCTTCACATGCCCTGTGTTTCATTAACCACGTACTACCCATCTCATGAAGGTACGAAGTAAACGCCAGGGCATACTGAGACCAAACCGGAAGGAGATTTGCACCCTAAATAGGATCCGATAATATCTTGACTGGAAAAGCAGGTACAGTCAAAGTTTGAGAACTTTTTTGTTTTTGACCTACCGCCGCCGGAAAACAACGAATTCGCCCTAAATTCACTCATTATGCCTGTTTGCCTTGAGTATAACTTCTCCCCTATCTCATGGCTGCGGCGCATGTCTTCGAGTCGTATTGCTATTGCGCGCTAAGCTCGAGAGCCATTTTCAAAAGTTTTTTTTTGTTTTTGGTTTTCCGCTCTCCCCATTCAGTCACCCAGGCTTACCTGCAATTGACTATCCTTTACTTCCATAAGTCGGTGCAAGTCAACAAGTATTCCGGTTCGAATACTTGGGCCTAGGTCTTACGCCCTGGGTTCGTATTTAGATCAAAGAGGCACCTACTTTGGCCCGCCCGGGAACGACTGCGGTCGGTTGCGTTGCCTAGGCTGGCTTTGCACCTTACTGTTCTACTTACTTAAAATGTTTAGTTGAGAGGCCGATGCGCTTATGCAGTCTCCTCAACTCTCCAGGTATTCATGGGTGACTAATGGTGTTGAGTTTCTGTTTGTTTGATGAATGGTCTTTTTCATTTTTGTCAACAGGCATGAAAGTCCGGCTTCTACATAATGACGACTCGCGGTCCCCAGCTTGATGCCATCTAGTTAGGGGAATGTTGTCTCCTGGCTGTAGCAGTTTTGTACTCGGTTTTACTTTGGTGCTGCTTTTATTTCTTCGTTTTGCGTTATGTTTCGACTAACATGAGTCCTGGTGTTGTTTTGGGCGCACCTAAAGTGCAGTTTAAATAAATAAATAATACAACTTATACAAAATCAAGCATAGAATAGGGATGCAACATAAATTTCCAGAACTGAGAATCGTGAATGAAAACAATTTGGATACTTTCCATTTTGAAGGCCAATCAACACAATAGTTCTCAGTCACAGTTTGTCTCAAGAATCCACTAATTTTGTCCACGTAGTTGCGCAAATAAATATTATAAAGATTTTTCAATTGACACTGCCGGTTTTAACTTTAATGACTGGCTTGAATATTAATTTATATGCGTTATGTTTCGACAAAGATAACTGTTACATGAGTCCTGGTTTGTTTTGGGCGCATCTAAGTGCAGTTTAAATAAATATAATTAAAATAAAATTATACAAAATCAAGCATACAGAATTATGGGGGGGGGGGGAGGGTCGGGATGCAAACATAAATTTCCAGAACTGAGAATCGTGAATGAAAACAACTTGGATACTTTCCAATTTGAAGGCCAATCAACACAATAGTTCTCAGCACAGTTGTTCTCGAATCCACTAATTTGTCAAGTAGTTGCGCAAATCTATTATAAGATTTTCATTGACACCGAGTTGATCTGAACATCATTTTTGGAAAGGAGCCCACGCTCTCAGAACGCAACCTAATTGGGCTCATTGGCGGAATTCTTCATTGGAACTAAGGACTGTGCGACAGATACGCTCCTTCTTGAGGTATACAACTGAGTAGGACTTCAAATCCTCACTTGCTCGCATAACTACTGCATTTATTTCTGAATTTATTATGAAAGCCATAAAAAGGCACATGTGTTAGACCATTATTGTCATGAAGAACTTATACCATTGGCTGCTCTTACTAATGGAGTTTCTGACGGACTTATCACTGAGAGCACAATATTTTCATCTCACCTTTGGTCAATACGAGCCGTTAACCTCGGAGCCAGTCTTGCTTTCTTAATCTTGAAGCTCAACAACGTTTTTTGTTGGGACATCTTTTCAATAATTTGCCAGATCTCGAAAGAAGTTACAGCACTTAGACTTTTGCCAAATTGGTAGGAAAACTCGAAAAATTCTCTTGTGAAAATGTTGGAGAACGTGACCAGTTGCGACCACCTTTGGTATTACCACAGTCAGTTTTTATGAGGTCGCCTTTCGTAAATTTCGTGAAACTTCACTAAACTCATGTTTCATCGACTCCTATAACGCTAGAAATCCGTAACTCGATAATAAGGTTTCCCAGAGATTGAACTACTACAAATTCCTTCTGTAGTCCAATGCGTATAGACACATCTATTGTGTCTATACGCATTGGAATACTCGCATTTCTTTTCTGCGGAAGAAATGTTTTTTACGCGGAAGCATTCAAAGATTACATAATATTCAACACCTAAATTGAAAATTAACAAAGAAGACAAATACTGAGGAGTCCGAACATCATGAGGGGAAAGAAAAAGATTTCCACGGGCCTGACACGCGCATTGGTAACAGTCGTACTTTCTAGTTGTGATTTTTGATTACAGGAATTATGCTAGCACTCAAATTCTACGCTTGCTTTTGTACTCAATACGCTGCTCCGTTAAAGAGCTATGCATACCAATAGTTTTTCAGTTTTGTGACTTGGTTGGAAGTTTCATAATACTGGACAACAGCAATTAGCATTGTCAGCAATGTCTGAAAGACGAAGGAGATCTTATTCGATATTGTTAATGGCGCCAGAGTTCAACCCTGCGTTGCGCAGTTTCAACGGCCACGTTGCGCAATTTCGCCCGATTAGACACGTTCTCTCGCGCGAACATTCACACTCGCATGCTCGAGCCGTCTGTGTCTCCGCCCATACAGCGTGCGTTGAGGATCTCTCAACGTGCCGTTGCGACAACTGCAGGTGTGACCTAAGTTACGTCGCATTTATAAGCTGCGTGCGTTCTTCTGATTTATTCGCAACTGCCTAGGCCTGTCATTAGCAAATTTCTTTTTCTTCAACACTGTATCCATCCGCGCAATGAATGGGAGCCGTATCCACCGCTTATTTCAGAATGTTTGCCCCAGAGACACATTTCATTGGATGAAGGTCTGCCCATGCTTCTTCTATAAGTACGAGCCTTCAATGAAGAACAACTCAGGTGAGTGAAGTTAACAGTGCTTTGATACAAAAGTGAACACTTAACTGAAGCAAAAGCAAAACAGGATAAACTAACAAGTTGAATGAAGCCACCAAAATATAGTACGTAGACATATGCAAAATCTCGCTCAATGATACCAAAGAGATAAGCACATTGCTTGGTCCCCGCAATTTCCTGAAACAGTAAACATTTAATAGAATAGCCTTTAGTGTCAAAACCGAAAGTGATTATCAGTGTCACAACAGAATTTTTCCTTGTTCTTCAGGTCCAAAAAACCTACTTGGATTTTACTGTCACGTAGACAATAATATAATTTCCCAAAATGCTGATTGTTGGTACGATAAGGTAGAAAATCTGATAGTGGACCGGTAGAACATGTGAAGGCGTGATAATATCCTTCGCCATGTGAGACCTAAAATGAAGGCTGACTGTCCACCTCTAAATGTGTGTATACACTTTGATCGTTTTCATTTGGCGAAAAATATCTGCCCAAAGAGTTAAATGAAGAGCACAATGAAAACTCTCTACAGAGAAGATGGTGAGAATGATGGATAGGGGCTGGACGATATGAAGAAACGATATTTGCATTGAGATCGAAGAAAATTCAAGGAAGAATGAAATGTGAGAATTCGATAGTGATCGCGAATGCGAAGTAATCCGTTTTGGCTGACGTTGCTGAAATTCTTCGGATTTGCCCCTCACCTAACCTTTCTTATGAGTCATGGGCTGTAATTTTCCGAAAAAATATTTGGCTAGGAAAATGGAATGGTTGTATGGTTTGGGTTTTTAAGTGTGGCGTAGCATTTCTTGGCTACAAAGGTTACTCCGCCCTTTTGACCAGTTCCGCGTAATGGAGTTTGGATCATTACACAGAATCTTCCTTAATAGCCTCAGAAACATGTGTGCTTCGGCACTAAGCGGTTTGTACCAAGTTGTATCAATTATTCAACTTTCACAGGTTCATTACAATAATGCTGAGTTATGGGCAAAACTTTTGGCCGAGGCAGGATTCCCAACCCCCCCCCTCCTCTCTTTCTGTGCAGATGTGCTACCATTTACATCTGCGGAATACTATTTGCCTAAAATCAGCTTTGATGGTGAATTTGCGATAGCTAATCTGCATTCACGAGTACTCATAGTGAGAATGGGAGAGGTGGCCTTTTCGCGGTCTAATGTCGATCGGCAGCTGGTTACAGCGCACTGGGCTTTCCAATCGTTTCTGAGTCCCGCCCACGCCTGTGCTCCGACCACCATTGAAATATGCAGCATGTTGATGCGATTGTGTTCAAAAGAAAGCGATCAGGCACGTCCTTCCCTTTTTATCATACCAGCTCAACCTGGAGTTGTTGCTTTAAGACTCCTCATTTGGTTGCTGGCTCGTCCATTACCGGTTCCTTGCTATAAGGTTATCTTGCCTTCTTTGAAGTTTCTGTATGTTCAAGCAAAGATCCAATGTGATGGGTTCGATCGCACCTTACGAAGAATGCTTCTACATTGATAACGAACGGATGACTATGATAGCTGAAGCTTCCTTGCCGTCACTTCTACTGCCTTTTGACGTTCCTGAAAGACAGTCCGGCCGATCTAAAAAGAGGTTCGTGATAAATACAGTATTACTGGGCCTCGCCGGAAAAGGTTATATGACTATGAAATGCTGAAAACCTTTTACTAGTACGCATTCCACCCGCAATACAGGTGATACTTTACCGACATTAGTCAGAGCAAATGTGTCGCCTGCGCGTAACGTTGCGAAAAATGAAGTAGATGTGCATCGGGAATGAGAAAGTTGGCTTGCAACGACGCTCATGCTAACAGTCTGTATACGACTGACTCACGAATCACATGCCAGAAAGGAGTTATACATCCGCACGACGTCAAAATCTGAGTATCCCACATCTTTTAATCGAAGCATAAAGAGTTCTTCGAGGTTGACATCTCTACCAGGTGTAAAGAATGAAGAAACGTTACTCGAGAATTTCGGAGGATTTGTGTGATTTTTGATTGATATTTCTACTGTTTCTTCAGTGAAAATATTAGTTGTTGATCAAAACGGCATTACAAATTGGTCAACGTAATATGCTATGATAGGTTGCACGATGATGTCGAGCTTACCCGTTTGCGCATCGTTTCTCAGCATGCAACGCAAGCCTTATCAAAATCCGTAGTGTCAATGTGCGAATGTTTCCCGAGCGAAAATTTTGATTAGATCACTGATCAGACATCATGTTGAGTGTATAATATTCAAAGAAAGAAAACGGCCAACGAATTTTACTCCATCACTGGTGGCAAATTCAGCCGGAACAACTGAACTTACAAGGGAGGTCGTTCAGGGTGTGGAGCGCTTTTTCAAAACGGTTCCTTGCATGCTGTAGGGGCTCTCACGGGGACTACAGTACTATGTTTCATTTTCGCTGAGCGGCCCCCTGAAGGTCAAAAAATGGTAAATAAATGGTCCAGGGTTCAGTCCCTCCTGATGACAAAATTTTTGCATTCGGACTGGAGCCTCGAAATTTCTTAAGTAGCGAGCAATCTTATAGGTACCGTATTCATTATCAAGACTCCATGAATGAGTATACTGCACTCGAATATTGCCAGAATCTAGCGGAAAAAAGTTGTAGTGCCAAAAAGACGCCAAATGGCGCCGAAAAGGCGCTAATTGAAGCTATCGGAAAAGATTGATGTCATATTCATGATCAGGGCACTCGATATTCTCTAAATTAGCAGTTCTAGAGAAAATTGAGATTTTGACCTTGGTCCGAAAAATTGGCCATTGATAGGTCAGCCCGTAAGTACCTGCAGCTGGTGATCTGGAAACGAATTCCTTGTTCTCCTTCTCAAATAATGAGAAGTTCCAATACTAAATGGACAATGGCAGACACCCAAGCTGGTAATGGACAACAAGACACCATGATTTTGACAACAGTCCGAACGATCTCAATTACTCCATCATAAGCGCTGGTAGTAAACTGGCCCAAGGTCATACCACTCGCACGGCTGCATCTCGATAGCGAGAGCGATTTCAAGGGTGCGACGTGATGGAAGATGTTGAGTATAAAACCGAATTTTGGTTCTCGTAAACCAACAAGGCATTCCGCTTACTTTCCGCGCCGCGCACGTCTTCAAGTTGCTCGCTGGCGTGCATGACGACCTGTAGCTCATGGTCACCCCCTTTTGCGAAGTTAGGTCAAAACCTCGATTTTTCCCGAAATTCTGCATGTGGGGGTAAATCAGGGTCCTGATCACGAATATGGCTTTCGTTTTTGGCGTAGGCGCCATTTGGCGCCAGTTTGGCGCTGCAAACTTATCCCGCCAGTTTTTATAGAAAATCCATTTGTAAGAGCTGCTGGTTGTCCTGACTGTGAATATAGCGTTTGTTTTGACACTAAAGCAATTAGATCGGGAAATGTTAGCTACAAATAGCACAAACAGCTACCCTGTATGCACGGACTCGAACCACAAAACAAAGTAGGAATCGAGGGCCGAGACCAACTAACCACTGACGCTGAAGACTTCGCTGCTCTCGGGGATTGAAAGGCACGCTTAACTGGGACGGATCACTTTTTTCAGCAACTACCACTGACAGACTTCAATTTTGAGCGAATTTCACGCTGTTTTCGATACCGTCTTCATCAGTACCCTTCAATTTGCGGGTGATCTTTTCCACAAGTTCAAAGCATCACTCCAAGGCACTGAAAACCACCCATTCTTACCAATTTTTTTTCGACCTTTTTTGACCTTCAGGGGCCGCTCAGCGAAAATGGAACACAGTAATGTGGTCTACGTGAGAGCCCCTACAGCATGCAAAAAACCGTTTTGAAAAAGCGTCCCACACCCTGAACGACCTCCCTTGTTAGTCCCTGATGCACTTTCGGCTATGGTTTCAGCTCTTCCAAGACTGAGGTAAAGGACCTGGCGACGAAGATCGTGGATTTTGACCTCTAGCTCTAGATGACGGAGAAATAAAGAAAGCCAACGAATTGAGTCCTCGACAAACCGCACAAAACTTGCATGGAGATTCAGTTGTGTCAACAGAAAAATTTAAAAGTTCCTACGTGCGACTGTTAAGGCCTTTCAGGATAGAAAATGGGTTCGGCCTATTCTGAGCGACGCGAGCAAGCAGTACTGGTTGCCAATACTGGAACTTCGCTCCATAACTTCAAGAGGAAAAAGGTTCTTGACTTCGTGTTGACCGCATTTTACAAAGAGATGTTTCCCAATAACAACGCGAGAAGACGACCGTGGTTGGCGGCTGATGGACAGCTGAGGGTGACTTCGAAACCAGACATCCACGGAAACAAAGTCATGTTTTTATATGGTGATATAGTATAGCAACGGTGTACCACGGAATGCTGATTGTGGGTTATACAGTTACAGCTGAACTCTGCGTATAACAGCTCCACCACGTGGGCCGAGCTCCGCGTCGTCAAAGGGTAAATTCGGCCAATGAAAAATTATGGCACGATAATGCAAGACCACATGTCGCGAAAATCTTGCAACAAGAAATCGAGGAGTTGGCTGGGACGCTCTGCCTCTCACCAGAGTCAACCCTGCGTTGCGCAGTTCTCAACGGCCACGTTGCGCAGTTTCGCCCGATTAGACACGTTCTCTCGCGCGAACATTCACACTCGCATGCTCGAGCCGTCTGTGTCTCCGCCCATACAGCGTGCGTTGAGGATCTCTCAACGTGCCGTTGCGAACTGCGCAACGCAGGGTTGACTCTGCCTCCACGCCATATACCCAGGTCTGGCGCCGTCCGACTATCACTGACCCAGGTCAGCGCAACACTCCTTAGCAGCAAACCAATTCGATAACCGCGACGACGTCAAAATTTGAGTGCCCAACTTCTTCGAGTCGAACCAGAAAGAGTTCTACGCGGTAGCCATCCATGCTCTGCGTAACAAAAGGTGATGAACCTGTGACACAGGTGATGGAAGATGTTTCAGGTTGATG
>MU882688.1:0-31639 GCA_036418205.1 Ostertagia ostertagi
GTCCTCCGTTCAAAAAGGGAAAGAGCTGTATGAGCTCAGAAGTGAACTATTAAGGAAGAGAAATTCACCATATTCACCAAGCTACGACAACCCATACAAATCAACATCAGAAAGCGCGCATACGGTTTTATCCCCAAATGGTACTGAGGAGAATTGTATCAGGGTCCCATCCAATAAGAGGGCATTATAGCGCCGTTATCGCGTTTGAATCCATGGAAAGCATATATTTCATTGTAAACGCTCTAGAAGGAAAGCCTAGAAGAGGGAGATCCCGGGTCCGTTAGTAATTCTCTCGTTCCGCAAGAACTTATTTATACACCTAGGCTCAGTCATAGAATGATACACAATGACAATGAAGCTAAAAGACCACAATCAATGAAAAGAATGAACGCTCAGAAACAACACCAAACCTTGAGCATAATCTTTCATTGTATACGAGTGCTCATAGTTATTCTTCAGCCTTATCATCGCGTCGTCTTCAATCAATGCAAATGATAGGAATTTGTCGTGTCTCGCCCAATGCCTTATTTGGGTGATGCGTAATGCGTCCAAAAGGCAAGCAAGGTTCACAACTGTGATCTCCACATGACAGATCATCCCAAAGATATCGTTCCAGACTTCACTAAAATTATGTATCTCCCTTGATCTTTCGCATGCATTCCAAATTCTTGTGCAAAAGAAATAAAACAGTGCAATGTCACAAGCATCCGTTCCTGATCTTGAAATATGTGAAGAATATGAGGCGATCAACGATTCCACTTCGCTTCACAATCAATTCCATGGTTAAATTATGACCTGAAACTCAACAATACTGCAGAAAGTGACATTCCGACCTTGTTGAACCCATACATAACCAAAAAGGAAAAATGACATCAAGAAATTCAAGAAACACCTTAAATTCTTGAAAACTTTGGTCAACTCCTGGTAATCACGAATTCACGAACGGCGACGGCTCCCGGATGATAACGATGCAGTTGTTGATCAACTGTTGATCAATCCCGTTGTGGGATAGGAAGTGAAGTAGAACTTCACAGTAATCTACAATGGTGATATTATGAGGGTTGACTTCATAGATCTTGTAATCTTTTCCGTTCACACAGGAACTATTTCATACCGTAAGAATTCCGAGCCAACACAATACTGTCTTTCCTATTTCCACACTAGTGTTTCGCAACAACACAGGTGTGCCACCTTCGGGACAGTCGCATGCAACAGCAAATGACACCTGGGGAGACTCATGTGCGACGATCACTCAATCCCACCACTATTCTGTTAAAGTCCTTATACTACTTTTGTAATCTATATTCTGAGCTTTATCATTTCATCTCCTCTACAAATAACTGTCTGCTGCTATTGAGATCGCTTCAATTGCAACTTACATATTTCAATCGCTGTTATTACATATTCATTGGATTTAGTGTTTAGATTCGATAATGCTCCGTGCTATGTTCGCACGTGAGGTTGATGAGGCGGAGGTCCGCCGCGACTTCCAGCTCAAGGAGCTCGTGCTGTTTGCACAAACAGCGGCAGGACTCTTCATATTGGCCTTCAGTATATGGTCTATTGTAAGTTCCATACAATCACATTCAAAATGTTGGTATGTTTGTAATTGCTTTATGTTTAGATGAAATGCTGGGCGCTGTTCACGAAGGCTCGGCGATCAACGCGCCACTACGACGAGCTCTACCCCGAACTCTGAATCGAGCCCTAGCATTTCTCTATATTGTTATTGTTTTTAATAAAGATGTTTCCATTGTGCTGTCCTCAATGGAAAGGAGATTTTAGACACTCACACGGTGAGGGGATACGTGGTGCTACACTCTTTTTGTGGGCTACAGTAATTCCGATTGTTACAAGGGGGGGGGTGCGTGAACCATTTCTCTCAAACTTTTACACCCACCTCGGATTTTCCCTTCCCAGCAAAAAAGCTATTACTTCATACGATATGAGCCGACGCACTAAATGCTCCCCCTCCCCCCTCCTTCCTACCGGATGGCCGAATTTCATGTCAGAAAACCCTAGAAATTCCATTTCTACATGGTCTCGAATGATCCATGCAGAGTTCATGCATCATGGTCAAACACATAACAATAAATACAACATACGGAAACCTTACCCTTATTGAGATACTCGGAAGCCAGCACGAGCAAGTCATGGTCCTTTTAATCAATGTGGCATGAGCTAAGTGCCACAAAGAAAACAAAGGTCTCTTTGGCTCGGCAAGCGGCTCTACTTGCCAAATTTTTATCAGCACGCTAAAAGTGTTAACAAGGAACGTTATAACAGCTTCTTACGCAGTTTCAACAAACTATGCTGACTTATCCCACCAAGCCAAAATTCGTGATCGTTAGTGGGTTTGGTGAAACAAATCGAATCCAGCTCTTTTTGGAGACACTGCATCACGATGCCCCCTAATTAAAATGGACTTCATGGCTTATGATCTATGCCCACCAAAAAACGTGTGAAACAAAATGGCGATCAATACTAACCTTCACAGTGAGCTGGTCCTCAGGAGCTCCTTCTTTGAAGCTACTGTGCCCCTTACGAGAAGCATTGATGTTCTAGTGGGGGGCGGGGGGGCGTGGAAGGCAGTCACTTTGCGTGAGAAGCTGGGATGTTCAAGTTTACACTAGTTCGCAGGGAGCTGCATCATTACCCCTAATTGGATAGACCCTAGAATCAATTGTGAGAAAGGACTAAGATACTTGTGAGGATCATCATCGGCGAATCAGGAGCAGACGGCGGTTGTGAAACAGATGCACCATGTCTAAAATCGAAAACAGAATCAGAGCACCATCCAGAAAACTCAGGGAATCAAGTTTAAGGTCTGGTTTCCAAATTACTTATAACACTTTTCACAACTTACAAGTCACGGAAAATCCACAGTGGCGACGACGGAAATCCGTCACAAAAGGTCCATGGGAGGTACTTCAAGTGCAAACATGAAAAACGGCTCACGTTTTCTACATAGTCGGCGAATTACTAGCGTTTTCTTTTCGACTATAACGTTGACACTACACGACTTGATCGCCTTGGTCTGGCAGCCGAGTGTCGACACAGGCACTGCATTGGTGACAAGATTGACACGTGAATAGCCTTCAGTTATAATAACTAGTTCACCTTCAAGTGAGATCCTGCGAATAGACGTGGTGTTGCAGGCAGGGACGCTTACAGTATTCAATTTAGCAAAGGAAAGAAGCTTCGATACAAAAGTGGAAGCGAAATGTTTTACGCAGGTACCCGACAGAAGGCCCTTAGTGCGGCAAGAAAGCAGGGTCATCGAACGAGGCGCAGCATGTGTTGTGTGACGGTACATTGTTCACATACACGCCAAATTACTACAGTACGCGCAAGGGCTCGTCCGCTGACAGTGCCTCCTTGCCGCGCGACAATAACTACGCGAGACCTGGTTTAATAACGATCTTCCGCATAAGAACAGCGCTCGGAAATAAGAAAACCACAAGGGGTATAACCAATGCCTACAGCCACAGCTTTGTGCACAGTAAACAATTGGTAAGCGAAGCTCTACAGGACGATAGGCAATGACTTGATTCACAGCTCTATTTAATCATCATCCATTTTCATTTAAAGGTTTATCAGTTGGTATGTCGTTGCTGATACAGACCGAATGATAGATTAAAGAACATGCATGAATGAGCGTTAGCAAAACGCTTGGCATTGCAGAAACCCATTCGTTGGAGGGGCAGGAAGTTATGGGAAATAAGAAATGCTCACGCGGAGTAAATTCTCTCCGCATTCGCCTAGAGGCTAGTTCCTATTTAACAAAAAAAAGGTGGTTTACATAGGTTTTAAATGCAATGGCACCATAAGTTGGGTTGATAAATTCCACTCAAAACAAAGATGATAACTATCAACAAACCACAACCACTGATCCAATAAACCACAACCACCACAGGATTTTTGTCCGGGTATTGCAGGGAGATTCTTTAGTGCTGCATTGGCGCTCATTCAGCGACTATAATTCCTTTAAAGGCAGTTTTTCACGAAAATTGGGGAAGATTTGGACTTCACAAGATTTTCTTTGCCGAAAAGTGTGAGCTGATAGAGTGTGAACGGAGAGTTGAACTGAAGTGACTTTAACGATTATACATTGCAATGTTCAACGCTGAAGTCTGCGTTTTCTGTTCACTAGCGTATTACTTCTTGTTAGTTCGTACAAGTCCTTTCGGAATCCTCCGAAATTTTATGTTCAGTAACGAGGTTAGAACGCGCGCAACTGTTTAGTCCCCTCGGGGACGTGCCATGTAGTTTACCTCCCTTCAGATTCGCGGACTTATTTGGAAGGTAAAATATCGGTCGGAAAACTTTCCTAATCTCGATTTCTTCAACCTTGTTTTGATGATTACTTGAGATAGCGCAGAATTGCTTTGCGGACCCCTATGAACCACGAGAATCTCAAGTGTGCAGAATAGCACTGTCACTTGGAAATCAATTCGCCAAGTTTGCACAGCATCGATCCCTGCTGTTTGTCCTCAGACAGTGATGATCCCATTGCATCGATCCAGCCCAACACCTTCTTTCCAGGGACCCAATACGACCCCCCCTCCAGCGAACCCTAGGAGGTTTCCTCCCTCCCCCCCCACCCTCACAGCCATTCTGCTCACACAAAAGATATCTCATCCAGAAAAATTGCTCCGTGATTTGGCCAAATCATATTCAAGCGCTTCAACGCGCGAATTATTGTTCTCGCTACTATCTTTCGTCAAGGTCGGAGGTGCTGGGCTCCGCACACCAGTTAATCCGGCGGGAGACTTTCCTTGTGTTCGCCATCCTTGTTCTACATGCTCTAGCCATGTGTCCAGGTCGGGAGCAAACCGTACAAAATGATGTTTGCCGTTTGAAGCACTGATAAGCGGCATGCCCCTGACCTCCACAACATGTGCATTGTACTAGTACGGCTGAGCGGTTGTTTGATCCTTTCGACATATTTCGCGTCTGCTCCGTTAACACAATTTTTACCTGATAGTGGTCTGACTCTCGAGGACGGCACATTTTGCTTTGGCTTCTGCGACAGCTTCTCCTTTCTAGCCTGTACCAGGGAAATACCCACCTCTTGGAGGCCCTCTTTTAGATGAGGCGCATTCTTTCCAACCCTTTCAAAAGCCTCAGCTGCCTCTAAAGCCTCCTTTGAAGTGAGGTTTTCCCGTTCCAGAAGCCTTTTCCTGGTTTCCACAGAGGCTAACCCTCCTATGAACACCATTGTGACCATGGCGTCACGATGGTCTTTTATCTTTTCGAACTCACATGTCGCTGCAGCTTTCTGCAACTCCGCATAATAGTCCTGCAGAGTTTGTCCAGGGCGTTGTGTTCGGGACATCAATCCATACCGTTCCGCCAAGACCAGTTTCTTCGGTTGAAAGTGGCTTGCCATCGTTTCGCTCAGCTCCTTCAGTGGCACCTGTTCTGGCTCCCTGCCTTGTAGCAGCGACTCTAGCAGCTCGTAGTTACTTCCTCCATTTTCCTGCAAAAAGATCAATCTCTGTTCAATTTCATCACTGACTTTTCTCTTATAGGCGCCACCAAGTGCGCCACGGTGTACCCGGCACATAAGCGCCAGGTACGCGTCCCCGGTAGAACTCTACTACACGTACTGAAGTACCCGGTTCCGTCCACCGCGGACGCCTTAATAGAAACGGTACCGTCCTGTGATGTCGACATTTGAGCTCCTCTTGAATGCTGGATTGACTGCGGCCTCCTCTGGATTGGTAGTAGTCTCCTTTGCTTGGTTGCTGCGGCCTCCTCTGCTTGCGTGGTCTTCTTACGAATCCGTGAGTTACGGCCTGATCGCCGCTCGGGGCAGGGTCAACCCTATCGTTGTTACTCTTCGGAAATTTTTTACGACCCCCCCCCCTTCATGGGTGATTTGATACGACCCCCCCCCTTGTATGTAACACTTGTGTAGAGACAGTGTTTACCATCAATATTTATTGCTACGTAAGTCCCTTTGGCCTCCTGACGGTGGAGCGCATTTGCTCACGGTGAAGAGGCGTCGAACGGGGAGTGTGAAATTCGAGGAGTTTTTTCTTTTTTACATTTCAGGTAGTTCGGAAGATTTAGGTGGATTTTGGATCGACGTGGCTCCTTCTTCCTAACGAGTGCTCATTTGTTCTCAAACACTTCGGAATGAATAAGTTATTAGGCAAAAAATAAAATTGAAACACAATTTTTACACTCCTCTTTCTAGGGCTATAACTTCCTTCATATTCGAGCTTCTGCGCCGAAGTGATTTGATTTGGAAAATTCAAATTATTCTCTCTCCAACCATGGGTAAAAATTCTTCGAAAGTTAATTTAATAAAAATTTAGTACGTTGTTACTTTTTTCTGTGCAAAGCGACTTTTTGACCTTCAAACGATCATAACTTCCTTCAAAGTCATTCATTTGGGAAGCTGAACACGTATAATAAACTACAGGATTCAAGCTTTCTAACGAGCACCCAAGCGTTCCTGAAAGATCAGTAGTTCAAAAATTAGTCCCGTTGTTACTTTTTTGGGGGTTTGCGTTACTATTTTTTTGGAACCGCGACTTTTTTACCTTCAAACGATCATAACTTCCTTCAAAAGTCATTCATTTGGGAAGCTGAACACGGTATAAAAACTACAGGTTTCAAGCTTTCTAACGAGCACCCAAGCGTTCCTGAAAGATCAGCAGTTCAAAAATTAGTCCCGTTGTTACTTTTTATTTTGAGGGGTATTCTTCAAGCCATTTTCTCGAAAACGCGAGTTTTCTTAGGTTTCACTGCCCGTAACTTCTTGGAAGACCAATTTTATGTTTAATTTAGGATGTGCTAGAAAGCTTCGAGCATGCGCTTGCACTACATCCCTTGCCTTGGTGCGCGCCACGCCTCGGGCGCCCTTCTAATTCGCTGACTCATTTGAAAGCTCATTTAGAAGGAAGCGTGGTTTATAGATGCTCTAGTATCAGTCATCTTGCGCAAACGTAACGTGCTGGCTATTATCCATGTTTTCACAGGCAATAGTTTCATATGTGGTTTCGTGGCTTTATCCATGTCATGGTGCGAGCACTTTTTTCAGACGATGCTGCATGTCTTCCTCTTCATGACTGCGTCTATGCGGGAGAAGGCTTTGCATAATTGCACTAATATACACTACATAATATACACTTTCTGTGCTGCGTTTGCTCTTCCCTTCGTACCACTATCCATGATCAGTAGGATATCACCAAGAATCCCACTGCCGGCCACCGAGAGAGTACGACCCCCTCCAAGCTCGGAACTGAGTACGACCCCCGTTGTTACTCGTAACAACGTAGGGTTGACTCTGCTCGGGGTGTAGAGACAGTGGTGTAGAACTGTTTATTACCTACCACAGGGGGGAGGGGGGTTATATAGTGCTGTTATTGTTGATTACATTATCTTCTCCTTATCCTTCTTTCCATCACTGCTTCTTGATCGCAGCAGTCCATTACCTGAATCGATCGCTTCACCCCCCCCCCACAGGTATATCGACTATGTATATACAGGGGGGGCAAAAAAAAGACATTTTGCCCAGTCGCACTTCGGCCTTTTTTCTTCGCAGAGATTGCCGTCGTTGACGGAAGTTCCTCAGCAAAATATTCCCTAAATGTCCCTCTATAAGTACACGCAGGCCCTCCTTCACTACCCTCACCGTCTTCAGAATATGACGTCATCTGTCACCGTCGTCGAGCTCAGGGAGGCCTACAGTAACTGCTTCAGCCTGAAGCTCTTACATGATAGTTTCCTGGGGACATTAGCTCTAACTAAGCAAACCCCCTCGGAACCCGCCCTTCGGAACCCGTCGTAACGGTACACGATCAGTCGAGAACCCCATTGAGCTCGACCAGAGCACCATGTTTCCGGGGCAAACTTTTCTGATGCCGTCCACGTAGATGGCCACTATGAAGATTTTCTTATGAAATGAAATGCGCTCTTCAATTCTAAGTTGGGAGCACACGCTTTGAGCTGAGCAAAGTGTCATCAAATCCATCTGAGTCTGGAGACAAAATGTCTTGGTGCTAACTTAGTTGGGGGGACCACGCGGCGGCGCGGCGCTTTGCTCGCCTGGCATCTTTGCGTACTTCGGGAAATCCGTGAGCCAGGGGGACTGTAGGCAGTCTAGGGGGGTGGGGGGTGAGGGCAGTCACTTGACATGCGTGAAAAGCTGGAATGTTCGAGTTCACACTATCTCGCTCGAGAGAGCGCCAGGCAAGCAAAGCGCCGCGCCGCCGCGTGGTCCCCCGGGTGTGGGTACTTAGGACAGAACGCGACTTTTTCGCTCTTCGCAACGCGACATCGCGCGGCAGGCTGGCGCTCCCGCAGCGAAAACAACTACGGTATGAAGAACGCGCGATTGGAGCAGCTTTTTTGCATGCGTGAATTTGTAAGTTTCTGATTTATTGCTTGCCCACGCTCACACCCATTGTATTGAGACATGCGGTGAATCACCAATTCTCTCTCATCAATGGAAATGTTTTGTGAATTACACGATTCCGAGCGATGCCGTTAAAGTGGTATTCTAGAATTCTAGAACACTTCAAATTATTGGTGAACGAGGTAATTACACACTCATCGGCCTAGGTAATACTCTATATATCATAGCAAACTCTGACGAACTGATCCTTTGTCGTGAGTCTCATCGAACGTCCATCAACCACTCCTCTTCCAGGGTCTACCATCCATCCTCTGCAAAATTAACCTACCTCTTTCTTCACTGCTATTTAGTGGTCCTCTTCTGGTGGCCATTTCCTCGTTCACTATCAAGTCCATGGTTAGTAAGCTTCAAATTCCTTGTCGCAACTTAGAACCAGAGCAAATAACGCGCTCCATTCACGCGCCCCTCGTACCGTAGCTGTTTTCGCTGTGGGAGCGCTGGCCTGCCGCGCGATGTCGCGTTGCGAAGCGCGAAAATGTCGCTTTCTGTCCTAAGTACCCACACCCGATCCCCCCAACTAAGTTAGCACCAATGTCTTTTTTTTATTGGTCCCCCTGTACATAATGATATGATTTAAAGGCATCGTATATGGACATGTATCCAATTACGACGCGGACGTGAACGATGAAACTTCCTTCCGATATGCTGGTTACGTGGAGGCAACACGTAAGTTTTGTTGCACAGTATCACAATCTGATGAGGAATCTGCGAGCCAGGGAAACGAGAGGTTTTCCGATGTGTTTGAAACCTTCCGAAATAACGCGCCCTGATGTTAATAATCGTGATGCGACAGTGCGCTGGGGCGAATTTTTCCGCCTGGTTCGCTTTCCGCTTGGTTTTTTTGTATGGTGCTTTGTTGCCCATTTTCGTTAACACCGTCTTAAAATACCAAGATCGTTGTTATAATCCACATTCTTAGTATTCATGGCACTTTCGGAACCAAAGGCTAAGCGGCCATGTCCAGTCCATACAAAGGTATTTTATTTTCGTTTGTTTGCTTTATACCTTTTACGCACGCCTC
Organism: Ostertagia ostertagi; assembly: GCA_036418205.1. Classification (NCBI taxonomy): domain Eukaryota; kingdom Metazoa; phylum Nematoda; class Chromadorea; order Rhabditida; family Trichostrongylidae; genus Ostertagia; species Ostertagia ostertagi. The sequence continues at coordinate 9,453 of MU882688.1, forward strand.
TCTGTCTTTCAGGGGCTCCTCGATGAAGAGGAAGAGGATCGCCTTGCTAAGAAGCTACTTGGTGATATCCATGAAAGATTGGAGCAGTCATCCTCAGACGACGACGATGATACATGTATAGAAGAGGTCGGACTTTTTTCTTTGCCCACAGATGCAGTGTGTATAATTACAGAGAGGCGCTTTAATGAGTGTGATCAGTCATGAAAAACTTCTTTCTTGCCTTAGATATGTCGTGCTGCAAGTTTTAAGAGCCAGAGATTTTTCGTGGATGGTGGCCCAATTTCCACTGAAACTGGTTTTGCTCTTTTTTCAAGGAGATTTAGTAATGTGTATTCGCATGGAATACCGTGGAAAAAATGACAGATCCCAGTCTAGGGTTGGGTACATGTCCAGGGTCAAGCATAGGGTTGTTATGAAATACAAGGAATAGTCCGATTCATCAGCCTATACCTTCTAATTCTGACTACATCCGGATATCGTCTCGCTTCTTTTCCGTTGCGCAACAAGCTGAACATTCCTTTTGTTTTCCTGAATTATGTTCCTAGTTGGTGACAATTTTGTTTCTTTTCACTGGGCTCAAAGTAAGAAGTAAGGAAATCATATCGAACCTGATATTCGAGGAGGCTAAGTTCATCATGGTCAAGTATAGCTAGCACTTTTCCTTAGATGTCGGTCAGACTCATCGATACCGATGTCGACTGCATCGATGTGGGCGGCCCGTCGCTTGTGAACATTGCAAGAGCGACTGCATCGCGCGATGCAATCGCTCTAGGCAGGTTGATTTGTGAAAGTGCCACAGGGCAGCAGTATTAGGTTGAGCAATAATTATCCGCCGTTTTCACTTGATAAGTTTACTATTAAAATCAAACAAAAACAACAATCAATTCGTAATCAACGAAGGCTCTCGAACAGTCCTATCTGCAACTATGCTCATCTCAGGCTTCATTGATTCTACAAGCAGATGCATCCCGGTTTCGAAATCAACTTGCACTTATTCAGGCAGGGGCAATCTTTTTTTGCTAGTGTAAGCTCCATAGTAATCACTCGCGCAGTGATGCACATCAAAAGATGCAAGAGAATTGGCGCTTCAGACTACATCATTAACATCATAACCTTTGAAAAATCAGCAAAAAATTAAGGATGAGCCTGAAAAAAACCGACGGAATTATTTCTCAACCTAATACTTTAGGTGACCAAAATGATTTGCGAGCCATCGTATTTTGTGAGTCTGACAAAGTCACAATCTAGCATCCGTTGTCGTCTACAGCTGAGGTGCGCTTGAGGAATAGGATCATAAACATTCGCCGTTACTGACCCATAGTACACCAGGCAAACACAGGCAATATCATCGCTTTATTTAAGGGGGGTCTTTCAATCAAAGGTAACTTGCTTTTCGAATGCCCGACTGTCATGGACAGCGAGACTCTGCACCATCTCTAATCTCTAATAAAGACAATGCTGCTACTTGCGTATTATCGACGACACTTGGGGGGGGTGTTACCCTCAAACGCCCCGTGTAACAACACATTGAAAGAGCTCCAATGTGTTGTTACACAGGGCGGTTTTTGGGTGCAGCATGGAAACGCCGTCGGTAGCTGTCTCTTTGAGGTTGATCTAAAGTTATCCAAAAGGTGGGACCGAGAAAATGATTCCGTTCTGTTATTGATGGGATGATAAAAAAGTACATCATCTAGTGTGATTTCCTGCCATACTCGTCTTGACCACTTATGTTTGCGCTTCTCAGCTGCAGAAGGAGGCCGACAGGTTTAACTATTAAGCTAGGTAGTTCGATGTCGAAATGCTCTCCTTGCTTATTCAAACCCGGCAGCATTCGACCGCCATCTGTTTCTTCTTTTTTAACATAATAATTTTCATGAGAAAAAATCCAATGATCACTTGGAATTTGAAAATGAATGTCTACCCTTTTTTGACTACCCCGCTGCCGCCACGGTTCTGGTTCGTTAGGCATATGTTCTGGATCGTTACGGCGTACATACTTTGATTAAGATCTCATTCTATTACTCGTGAGAAAAATGTTGCCTCTGTAATGAAGGCCAACTTTCGATTAGGACTTTCGTCAAACTAATATTCCATGAACAATCGCGTTGCGTTGGTTCTTGACGTTCGTTATAGCTCTTTTCTCCTCGGATGAACCCCCTGCCTTAAGGAGTAATTAACGATAAGAGCGAGGGTCATAGAACAGAAAAGTTGCATAGTTAGGAGACAGGCGGACGTCCTGAGGGTGCTGACCAGCGCGCTGTTGGCAGCAAAAAATTCGACGTAGGTTCTGCCTTTAATGCACGCCCTTCGTTTTCTTCTTAGGAACATTTCATAAGTTCTCGAGAAAATAGCGTAGTAAGATATTTTTGATTGCGTTGACACATAGAGCTGTAATTTTAACAGTGTCAAGATTTTACTGTACAATTCTTTTCAAATGTGTCTCTTCAGGATCCGCGTGTGAGCTCGAGCTCAGTTTGGCGTGATGATGACGACGCTGCTGATCAGGTTCAAATTCTTAATGGAAAAACGGCTGTACTTCTGAAACGTAGCAGCGACAGTGGTGGTTGTATTGCAGCGGAAGTAAGTGTCATTTTTTTGATGATTTGTTAATTCACGATATTATCTGACTAGTCAATCCAAATTCAGGAATATCAAAGTCGTCTTCGGAAGGCTTTTCAACGGCAACAGCATGGCACACCTAAGTGGGCTAAGCTAGAACCAAGTACTGTATAACATGTTTTTGGCGTCAATTTTGTTCAGAATTCATAAAATCGAATAATCTAGAAAAGGACTCAGCCCAAAGCAAAGGTGACGAGTCGGATGCCGAAGTGGAAGCAGTGTTCAATGAGATGACGCGATCATCTGTTCGATACGTAGACAAGGATCCTTTCCTAGTTAAAGATGTTGTGTCTACATTCCGCTGGCCAGATATCACAGTTGGATACCACGACTCGGTGATTGTTGTTCATCGAATGGAGCGCTTCTCATTTGCTTCATGAGCTCCATTTTTGTTGATTTAGCGACCGATCAGCAGTGTTTTATTCCACAATGTCAGACCTGTTGTTATAACAGGTGGAGCTTCTGGGAAAGTGCAGTTATTCAGGGTGAGGTTTCACAAATAGACCTTCGTCACATTTCGTTATTGTGTTATGTATGCATCAGGTCGGAGATAGGTCAGAAGCGGGGAACTTCCTTCAGAACGTTCGATTTACTAATTTTCCCATCACATGTATGGGCTTGTTGCAAGGAGGCTGTTCAGTAGTGTGCGGATCAATACGTCAGGTATGCTTCTTTTTGGTCTTTCCATGAAAGTCTTTTTAACGTTTATGGAAAATTTTACCTGCAGCTTATCCGTGTCATTTTTCTTTTCATTTTCTCTTCTGTTGACGTTTCGAAAGTTTTATCGAGGGCCCTTTTCACAGATATTCTGCTTTTAAAATAATCTTGCAATAATGGGCATTTTCGCCGTATCTCCTCATCTTGAGACTTTTGTTCTGAGAAGTTTAAACCCATTCGTGACAATGGCAGCCACCGGTGGCTGACAAAGATCTCACTCGGGACAATGGTATCCACCGTTGGCTGCCGGTTTCAAATGGAATTTGGAAAGTTTTCTTCCATGAAAAGAATCTTCATACCCTCATTCATCTACGCCAGCCCTGGGCAGAGGGAAATCTCCATCCACTCAAATTTTATTGAAGAAAAATCTATTGCCCAATCCCGCGCGGTCGCGAATGGTTAAGTAGTGTTGTTTTTTTTAACCTGCTTGTCATGTTAACAATGGGAGCGACTCCAGCATATGAGAATAATTTTAGGAATATCTCATGAAGTACGATCTAGAACAAGGAGCTGTAATGCAGTTGCGGCTTCCGAAGTGTGAGTTTTTTACCAACGTTGGACCTCGCTTGGTTATTGTTCTTTCCACCGGGACGTGTTTAAGGTGTACCTAGTCAAAACATTGGACGTTTCGCCGTATCCAAGGATGGCTCTCTGTTAGCTATGATTGCTCGCAACGCACAAGTGTATGTGTTGTCCTCGTCGGTGAGTATAGACTAATAAAACTGAGTACGAAGTAGTTTTTGAAGTAGTCTTCCGTTTTTCTCAGTCCATGGAACTGGTCAAAACATTATCTTCGCCTTCGGACGTGGCATCAGTACAGTTCCTTCCTGGATCCAATCACGAAATATGGGCAATGACAGGTAATAGCGCTCACTTTCGAACTATGTGTGAATTTATTTTGGTTGAGACTAAAATATTTAGGATGCATAAACTAAAATCTTATGTAGTGCCGATTCTCGAGTATCTGACCATTTAGCGAATTGTGTCCGTGAGTGTATTCCAGATGATCTTTCTTGCGTCACTAGCTGCTGTTCAAGCGCGAACATCCATAACTCACGGCAGATTATATATTGTCACCTTATACTGAGTCTCGTAAAATTTTGACTTTTTTGAACCGTAAAAATAAGGAATCATTTTTCAAAATCATTTCCTGCCTTTTCATCTCTAAGGACCCCTGACTTCAGGTCTCTTTCATGAAAGCATTTTTGAGCGGTTGGTAGCGATGTTACGAGGCGCGATCTCAGAGAGCGGATGGGAGTAAATCTTGACCAAACGGCTCCGCTTCACGACGGCTCGACTGAGCAGTAAGGCTGGTGTCAGAGTCCGCGACCCATCACAGGTTCGCGCGATTCGCGCGACAGATCACACAAATCACAAGTGCCCGATCAATACTGCAAGGTGCTCTCCAATAACGCCGCCACTTCTGCTTGATGGTGATGGTTGAATGAAGAACATCTGGCCCCAATATTCGTTGCATGAAAGAACCTTATAAGAAGCTTTCTTCAGTATTTATAGATGGCTACCGCATCCTAAAACGCGCCCTGTTTGAAGCGCTGTTGGCACGATTATGCTCACCACACCAGACTTTACCTAGTATGCACTGGAACTCGCCTCGGTTGGGATTCACAAACTTAGGATGTTCTACTGTAGAATCAGAGTTGAACTCCTCTGTTGAACAGATTCTTACCTTAGACCAGGACCACTCGTGGTAGGTTCGCTCGAAAAGCTCAACCCTTCCATAAGATGCGTGCCCTTCCGTTGCATAAGTCGAAAGCTATTGTAGCCGAATCGAAAATGATCAGGACACGTCTCTCAGAACTTGCGAATTTCCAGTACAGAGTGCCTGAAACTTTTGATTGTGAGTGGATTGAAAATGAACATGGCCATTGATACTTTTTGTAGTGTTCGTCAGGCTAAGTTTGTGGTCGAACCTAAAGCTAAGATCGCAAACATCTTAAAAGTTGACGCTTCTGAAATCTTACTGAATCATTTTACGTTGGCAAGGTAAAAGAGTGAAGTTTTATCATATGGGAGAGGCAGAGCCTATCCAGCAGACCAAGACATAACAGAATCGATCACGTTATGGAGGCCTTTCTGTTCTTCCAAATTCTCATTCTGTGTCTCACATGTATAAAGGCATGACTATCAATCTAGATAACTCTAGTTAAGCGGAGAGCGACTGATTAACTTCTTTCCGTTTTCTATTGGAAACTAACACAATACAATTTATTTCTTAGCTATGGAATAGGTACTCGATCGGAGATCACTGCGAAATCGACGAAGCCTGCGCGCACTTCTCACACAATTCCTTCCCTGAATATTAAGGTAGTAGGAAGCACAGTCGTACCTTTTTCACGAAGTATAGCCGTCACTCTGTAATTCTTGTGCGCTATAAGTCTCACTATTCGATTTTTGGTATCCCACACTTGCATTGCTTTCAAAACGTCTGCGCAAGCATCGCTCCCTTTTTGGCTGCACTTCTAACAGAGGAGACGTATATAGAAAAACGGACACAAGGGCAATTATCGTCATATGAGTGGGCAGTTGTATGTATTTTACGATTCTTTTGCACCTGCAGGTTGAAGTTCTACGGTGCACAGATATGATTTTACAATGTTGTGTAAAATTAATCGGACGTGCGAGTGCGAGTGTCATAGTCGTGCCATCTGTTCAAAGGTGCAAAGTGAGCTTGTGAAACGGCTCCCATTCCTTAGCACGCGTCTTCACCTACGTAATTACGGTACGCCTGTGGAGTAGCAACGTAACGTAGATATGTATTGTTTTCAATCCTTATGGGTGATGAGGATAAATCCAAATCCCATTATCCAGGTCGATCACCACCACTACATTTACCAACAGACCTCAGTGGACCACTCCGATTTCGGAATAGCATACAATAAGACGCTCTTGATTTACCTAGTGATTCGAATCTTGATATGCCTGCATCTTTTTGGCGTGTTCGGCGTAGACTTTGGTGTGGTGCGTGCAGCTACCGCAATGTAACATTTCAGTCTACGCTGCTTTGGATTACAGTAGCTCTTCATGAATTCTGAAGAAGGCTTCTTGTCCATTCCTGCAGAGCAGTCGAAGTCAGTTGAGCCGAGTATGCCACTTTCGGTGACCTTCGGACTAAGCAGTTACCGGTATCACATTGCCGTCAAACAAGCGTTAGGACCGTCGCGAGCTTGGTGTTGAGACTTATCGCGGAACTGACAAAGAAGTGGTTCTCCTCATCTGAGATTTTCTGGAATAGTTGAGCACTCTAGGGGAGGGGTGAGGGTGAAGGAGAGAATGAAGTACGAGCACAATTGGGGAGGGGAAGTCGGTTGACTGTGTAATAGAGGTCGACATCATGAAAATCCTCATATGAACGAAAGAGTGTCTTTTTGTGATGGTTGTTCTTCCGCTGTGGTTGCTCTTACTCTCTATTGTTCGCCTAATTTGCGATAGGAGTAGTAATCGATGTATTGCTGCGCTAATCAAGGGGCCGTATTCAATCCTTCCTCCAGGGGGATGCATCCCCCTCCTTTGATTCAATCCTCTCCAGCTTTGGGGGGAGACAAAAAAGGGTTGCGTCATAGGACGCCACACCTCTGTGTTTCTGTCTGCCAGACAGTTAGAGCAGCGCGAGTACCCAGAGGGGATGTATCCCCCTGGGGGAAGGATTGAACTCGGCCCAAGAAAACTGATCATCCGAGACGAAGAAGTGATAGGCTACTGTTCGCAGGTTTTCATGGCGCAGATGTCCAACAGTCCCAACAGTGCTCCCTCTTTTTATAGTGTTCCATATTTAGCCTCATATTTTTTAGAACGCGGTGAAGTTGTTATTTGGAATACAAATGGATCTCAACATATTTTCCGAGACGAAGGTGCTGTACGTGGTACGAAATTACGCTTAAGTGCTGATGGAAATAAAGTAGCCTGTGGGTACGTCTGTGAAAGCGTGTTCTTTGAAATATTAATTCCATATGCGAAACGAATAATACTTGTTCTGTTCAGGTCAAATACTGGTATTGTAAACCTTTACGATGTAGCTGATGTCCGGAACAGTACTGATCCGAAACCACGTGCGGTAGTGTCAAACCTTCTGACATCATGCGACTCGATAGCTTTTAATCATGACTGCCAAGCAATGGCGTTCAGTAGCAATGTTAAAGTAGGTCATTTTCACTTTTCTTATGCATTTCAAAAAAGCCTTTGCGCCAATACTCATTTTCAGAAGAATCAAGTGAAGCTATTGCATGTGGCTAGCGGTACTGTTTTCAATAACTTTCCGAAGAAACATGAGAAGGTACATTTCCTTAGTTCTCATCAACTAATATCACTGTCACGAATTGCATCCATTACTTGATGAGGATTGCCAAGGTAGAGCCCAAATAGGACTTCCTTTAAAATGTTGATCCTTTGTGCCTTCACAAGTTTGTTACCCAGTGATTGCGCGCACACCGAAATATTGGTGTGCGCGTACATATGCTCTTTGTTTACTATGAAACGTCATGGTTTATTTTGCTTTTTATAGATGTCCAATGTTGAGTGCGTTGAATTTTCACCGCATAGCGGTTATCTGGGAATTGGATGTGGAAACGGTCAGCTAATTCTGGAGCGCATGCAGCACTTTGAGGACTACTGAGTACTTGGACCCTACCTGAATTGATGATTTTTATAGTGTATATTTGTTGAATATGCTGTTATGTTATAATAAGTTGTTGTACGCTGCTTGTTGTGTTATTGATGGTTACTGAGTTTTTTTTTCCGAAGTGAACAAGAAAAGATCACTACGCGATGACTCCTTGTTACATACCTGAGTATCTGGTAATTTTCGTTATATCAGTTTCATTATCTTAGCATTTGTTCTTGAGTCTTCGTTTGCTAAGTGTATCTTGACAGTTGTTTTGTTATTCCTTCATGATCGAAAAGTTATATTTGTAAATGAATCCCAAAGAGTATAAAGTTTCAGTGTTCTTCTCAAGAGTTGTGCTGTCAAGGTAGATTTTGGTCGCCTTTTCTAACTAACTCTGTATGTTAGCCAACTCATTTTTCGCTTCCCACCTCCGGTGGTCAGGCTGATAGGAAGTAATGGCGTACCGCACGTAATTCTCTTGATTTACGCTTAAATTTATTCGTTTGTGTGGTATCGGTATATTTTCAGTCACAATGACCACTTCATCCTAGAAAGTTTCTTTTGCAATGACTGAGACATTCACTTCTGCTCTGAAGGTGGTCAAGGTAGTGTGTTGTCGATGAGGACTTCTTTGAGGCATGAGATTATGTCGGTATTTTCTCCACAGATCTAAATTATCCAAGTAGTTTTCTTTTGCTAGAGTTTCCCCTATGTTCACCTAAGCTCATCCCATCCTCTTCATACTTCTCCTTATAAGAAAATAAACTAGCCCTAAAAAACCTCTAACACTATGGTATCCAGGGTCAACTTGGGTGTGCTTCGCTTGGACAGAAAGCGACTTTTTTTGCTTTTCGCAGTGTGGAAGTTTTTTTCCTGCGAGAACCCCAGGTCCACTACGGCCAGTGGTGAACCTGAGGCTCCCGCAGCAAAAAGAAGTTTCGTACTGCGAGAAGTGGAAAGTCGCTTCCCATCCTAGCGAACCACACCCTATCAACTTTCCCGATGGCAAGACCAATGTCTCGATTCAGCTACAATTTGCTCCCAAGAATAGCTTGATTCACTTGATTTCTAAGACTGATTCACTTGATTTCTAAGACACGAGTACGAATTTTGCATCCTTTTCGTGCGAAGATATGTGCATGGCGTGTGCTTTATGGACGTGACGCGAACAATCCGGCATGCATGGTTGCTGTCAACATAGGCCGGTGTCAGGCTGTCAATACAGCGATTCACTAGCGCGCGGGATACGGGCGTTGCACAAGCGAGCCATGTACCAGCGGATCGAACGATGTACTAACAACTCTACACTGTTTGAAAGTGGCGGGACTTCTTTTGAACGTTGGGTCCCCCACATTCGGCTCCCCCACTTTCCTCACGACTTGGAGCGCGGTCGCAGCGAGCGCGGACGAGTCCACAGCAGGGTGAATAACGGTCGAGGAAATCCTCGACAGGGGGTCGTATTTGCTCCGATGAGAGTTGGGAGGGGGTCGTAATCAAAAGGTTCATCAACGGACACAACGGTGCTGCTGCCACTTATTTGCTGTCATCATTAGTTTCACAAGTGTTGTACTTAGCCTAATGCAAATAACATCTTACAAGTGGTTGTTGGTTTGGTTCGTAGTGATCAGTATGGCATAGGAAGGCAACGCGTCCTGCAAAAGAATCGTAGGGAAAGGGCAGCGAGTATCTACTCTAGAATGATGCACATGCTTCGAGAACTTACAAGGGAGGTCGTTCAGGGTGTGGAGCGCTTTTTCAAAACGGTTTTTTGCATGCTGTAGGGGCTCTCACGGGGACTACAATACTATGTTTCATTTTCGCTGAGCGGCCTTCTGAAGGCCAAAAATTGGTAGGGAAGTGGTCCAAGGTTCAATCCCTCTTGATGACAGAATTTTTGCACTTTAGTTGGAGCTTCGAAATTTCCTTAAAATAGCGCCAGCACCAGTACTAGGTATCGTACTCATCATTAAGACCATGAGCAAGAAATGCAGTCAAACTTTTTCCAGAATCTGTGGAAAAAAGTTGTAGCGCCAGAAAGGCGCCAAACGGCGCCAAACTAGCGTAAATTGAAGCTATCGGAAAAAATTAATGTCATATTCGTGATCAGGGCACTCGATATTCCCTAAATCAGAAGTTCTTGAGAAAATTGAGAATTTGACCTGGATCCGAAAAATTGGCCAGTGATAGGTCAGTAGCCCATAGTTGCCTCCAGCCGGTGCACTGGAAACGAGTTCCCAGTTATCCTTCTCAAATAACGAGAAGTATCCACTGCTAAATGGACAATGGGAGACACCCAGGCTGGTAATGGGCAACAGGGCACCATGATTTTGAAGTCGGCAGATTCTCCCCTTCATCAAGACGTGGTAATTGGGTCCACGGCTCCTCCACTCGCAAGGCTGCGTGTCCATAGATGGAGCGATTTCAAGGACTGCGACATGATGGAAGATGTTCCCTATGAAACCGAACTTTAGTTCCCGTGAGCCGACAAGGCATTGCGCTTGATTTCGGCGCCGCACTCGTATTCAAGTCGCTCGGCTACAGGTCGTCATACCTGTAGCCCATGGCCACCCTCTTTTTCGAAGTTAGGTCAAAACCTAGATTTTTCCTGAAATTTGGCATGTGGGGGTAGATCAGGGTCCTGTACACGATTATGGCGTTCGTTTTTGACGTCGGCGCCATTTGGCGCCAGTTTGGCGCTGCGAACTTTTTCTTCCAATTTTTGGTAGAAAACCCATTTGCAAGGGCTACTGACGGTCCTGAATGAGAATATAGCGTTAATTTTGACGCTGAAGCAATTTGGCGCCAATTTGGAGGTGATTATCAAAAATGCAAAATTAGCCAGGAGCGGACTCGATCCACAAAGTCGTGCCAACCCCAGTCCACCACGCTATCCACTCGGCCACCTGCTCGCTGCGATGTGTAGGTGCCGACGACGCCTATGAAACCTCTACACTTTCTTCAGCAGTACCACGTACAGTGCTTCAATTTTGAGCGAATTTCGAGTTGTTTTCGATATTATCTTCATCGGCGCCCTTCAAAATGCAGGTGGTCGTTTGTACAGGTCCGAAACTTCACTCCAAGGCAGCAAAAACCACCCCTTCTTAACGAATTTTTTTTCGACCATTTTTTGGCCTTCAGGGGGCCGCTCAGCGAAAACGAAACGCAGTATTGTGGTCTACGTGAGAGTCCCTACAGCATGCAAAAAACCGTTTTGAAAAAGCTTCCCACACCCTGAACGACCTCCCTTGTTAGTGGAGGAACAGCATCTTGGTAGAAAGTTCAAAACAGGCAGATTCGCAGCCTTCTTGGCATCATCAGATCCTGCAACCGCAAGCTGTCATTCATCAGAACGGGTTGGAAAGGAAGCGATTTGAATAAAGGAATGATCAGACATCACTATGACCACAAGAGTTATCCTAATTAGTTAATACTGGAAATATCTTTTGGTGTGCTTAAGCAAGTCGTCACTAGGACAAAACACCTTCCCAATGACTCCGAGTGGGGTCACTGCATGGCGCATACAAGAACGGAATGGATCCGCGCCAAGTGCATCATTTTCAATTTACTCCATCGAACTGACGCGTACAGAAGTATTTTGAAGGTGTTCAAAGAAGTTCCCTACTACGGCGAGGGAGTAATAGAGTTTTCGAGTGGCTTCGAAAATTTCCTTGACATTTCCTCGACGCAGATTTCTCGCGAACTAGAAAGCGTTCGAAACAACTGGAGCACCTATCAGAAAGCGTAAATCTTCTACTTTACAACGCTTTCCTCCGATTTTCAAAGCATTGCCAATGAAGACAGCTACTGTCTTCCAAAGAGTGGGAACTCGCATGTAAATTTCAATTTCCTCGACAATTTCTCGACGTCTCCCACTCTCGAGAATAGGCGTGCTTAGAAAAACGCTCAGCACAATTTAGAAACTAGAAGTCTTGTGCATTCAAAAGCTGCCTTCACTTTCTGAAACGGTTATTAATGAAAAAAGTTATACTCCTTTGAATCACACGGCCTAACTTCTGCGGCGGCTTCCACCCTCTCAGTTGGCCGTAATCTCTCTGACTAGTAATTTCTCGTTTTATAGCGAATGCCTACTTCTGAACTGGTGAGTGGGCGCAGACACACGGACAGATGCGTCGGTGATCCCCCTTCCCCCCTCATCACGACCACAGCCGCACTGCCATTTCATATTCGAACAGCTAGCAAACTGTATTGTGGTCAGGAGCTTAACGCGGCCCAAAAGGCAGGAGTAACATTCTCTCAAATCGAACGTACGTAAAAGCCATTGAAGTGAATTTTCTGTTATTTGCAAGAACCTCATGTCACGTACATTTTAGGAACGAAACAGCTTGTTTTTACTACAATCCTCCGCCTTTCACTACAATCGCCCCTCTCCTCCCGCTCCCCTTGTAATCACACTCTTTCCAAAGTTGTGTGTACGGAATGCCGCTCAAATACGAATTTGAATTAGATTTCGCGCGAATAGCAAATAACACATCGCTTCCTGGGACGGTATCAATCCTTCCCCTAGGGGTTGGGGGACGAAAACCCTTTAAATTTTCTCTGTCTTCCCAACTGGGATTGTCCTGATAAAGGGCCTACATTTAATGTATGTATGTCAAGTAAGCATGCATTGAAAATGAAGAAACTACATCGTTAAAAACAAATAAATTTAAAGGGATTTCCGTCCCCCAACCCCTGGGGGAAGGATTGAATACCGCCCCTGCTCTTGTCTACGCTAAATTGCTACTAATTACTCCAATAGCTTCGCACACCCCTACTTATGCCCGTGCTGGCTTACCTCACCTCAAGAAATGAACCCAACAGCTGTCAGCTGCTGAATTTCGTTGCTTTTGCGTTCTGGTCTTCCAGACTGATTCAGAATTCGGGCCTCTAATGTAAGGACTATAAACTGCTGACCTATATGAACTCTCACAACAAAAAAAAACTTTAGGTTTTAGTTGAGTAGTTTCTTGAAAAAATACAGGAAGAATTTGTGATTAACATTTGAAAAAGAATGTTTTTTGATATAATAGATGGAAGAGTTCTGAATCTGTTGAGCTTTTCGAAATGGATGTAAATTATTGCATATTATTATTGCATAATTATTGCGTTGTTGTTGAGCATCATAGCAGTACATACAGTAGCGGTCAAAAGTGTTTGCTGGCGGATTTTCGTTTTAGTTCTCCAAGAAAAAAGCACTTCACGGTTATATTTCTTTTCAGAAGATTTTCTCGTCTGTTTGTAATATGAGAGCCTTTTCCAGTGCAGTCGCTTTTTCGTCCACTCTTATTGATTCATCACAGAAGGGCGTTAATAGTTGATCAGACCGCTCGATCCTATATTAAGTCTTTAACCATTATATGACTTATGCTTCCAGACATCACGCATGAACTTGGCTCACCTCAAGTCGCCGAATTCATGCCTGCTGTACAAGTTTGCCTTCAAACGCTATATCGATGAAGGCACATTCACAGATGAGGAGGTCGCGTGTATTTATGATGAGGTCGGTAGCATTGTTCATTAGCCTTACAATTAGTAAATGTTTATTTCCTGAAGTTTCTGATTCCAACACAAATCGCTTAGGTGACTGGTGCGGTCCGCCGATACGCCAGGTTGGTTGGGACTGGCTCGCGAGCCCCTAACAGTAACTCTACAGGTCCACACGTGGGTTTTATTCTATTTCAGGGAGGGAACTCAGGCTTCTCGATATCGACGACGGGACAGTACCACCTATACCACCAGTGCAATAGGCTTTAATTAGGCTCTTAATGGCAGCTAGCAGTAGGCTGAGCTAGAACAAAAAAAAGCGAGTTGTCAATTAAACAAATAACATTAGGAAGCGAATGAAGTTGAATGGGAGACAGAAATGAGTGGCGGCGCCCTCAAGTCGGGTGTGGGTACTTAGGACAGAACGCGACTTTTTCGCTCTTCGCAACGCGACATCGCGCGGCAGGCTGGCGCACCCGCAGCGAAAACAACTACGGTATGGAAGAACGCGCGATTGGAGCGCGATATTTGTGTCGGCTTTGATTGCGACAAGGAGTTTGAAGCTTAATAGCCATGGATTTTGATGAACGAGGAAATGGTAACCAGAAGTAGGAACGCCTAACTAGCAGTGAAGAGGGAGGTAGGTTATTTTTGCAGAGATGGATGGTAGAGCTTCTGGAGAACCTGGAAGAGGAATGGTTGATGGACGTTTGATGAGACGACTGTAAACTTCTGCATAGGGGTTATTTGGGGCCCTGATCATGAATATGACACTCATTTTTCACATTCGTGCTGTTTAACGCATACTTTCTGCTTTTCTAAGCTTTCTCACCTACAGCGCCTACGACTAAGCTTAGGGGAGGGGAGTGAAACTCCGGAGTGGGTAAACCACGCACCGTGTGGCAAAAGTTGGAGTGTGTCAGACCACAGGGGAATGGCCTACCCACTTTGGAGCCCTACACTACTCAAAGGCTTAGTCCTATTGCGATCTAATTAGTGCGAGGGCGCAGACGAGCAGGAAGCAGGCGCCGAATAGCGCTAACAACAAATCAGGACCCCGAATAACCCCTATACAGAAGTTTACAGCGAATTTAGTGGGAATCAGTTGTGGCGCCACCCGGCCCCAAATGGCGCCAGCGTCAAAATGAGTATCATATCCGTGATGAGGACAGAAGCGTTCCGTAAAAGATGTTATACCCTTATGCAGATGTCTATACAACAATATGAACCCACAAAATGCAAGCACAAGCGACACTATTAAACCCTCGTTCACCGATAATTCGTAAAACACCATTTGTGTGGCATCGCCCGGAATCGTGTAAGTCACAAAACGTTTTCAATAATGAGACAGAATTAGTGATTCACCGCATTTATCAATACAATGGGTGTGAGCGCGGGCAAGTAAGGAATCAGAAACTTACAAATTCACGCATGCAAAAAAGCTGCTCCAATCGCGCGTTCTTCCATACCGTAGTTGTTTTCGCTACGGGTGCGCCAGCCTGCCGCGCGATGTCGCGTTGCGAAGAGCGAAAAAGTCGCGTTCTGTCCTAAGTACCCACACCCGTAGGCTCTGAACGATTCGCAGTCACCCCGGATCGTAGATTTTGCGTTTCCTTCATTTGAGGTCTCCTACTGTGAACTTTGCATTATTCTCATTCCTTCCACTTTAATGTGAAACATGTATTCTTATCTGCATCTCCTTGAGCTTGGTTATGGTCATGTTTCATTGTTCTCGGACAACGTAATAATTAATTTTTTCAGTTTTATTAGACATGAGGGTACCGTTTCCTGTTTAATTCCTATCCTTCCAAAAGCGCTGTTCCAGCTGAAGACTTCCAATCGATCTACATGGGGGTCTGCTACACTTTTTTGTAACCAACCAGATTTCGATCAAACTTCTATTGCATAGTTCAGTTGATGGAGGTGGCTAAACGATTGGATGCTCTGAGGACAAGTCGTGGTCTTGTTTACAACCTTGACCCGAATCAAGAGGTTAGGATCTTAGCCACTTTTGTTTTATACTTGCTATTGTTGGAGCTAGCATCACGACCATTTCTCCTCAATAACTGCTCTCGCTGGCATTGCAGTCATCCTCCATTCTCTCCGTCTCTCTCTTGCTTTGGCGTTCAGTTGAACTTGTGGTCCCAGCAAATTGTCCAACTGCTCTATCAAAAGTAACCTGAGCGTGAGCAAGAATAAATAGTTGTGTGCCATCGGTTACAATGATCTCCGCTAACACTAGGCCATTTTCTTCTGTCAGGCTGGTGTCAGAGTCCGCGATCCGTCGCAGGTTTCGCGCGATTCGAGCGATTACGCAATTCGCGCGGATCGCAAAATTGCAAGTGCCCCATTTGAACATTTGAAACACTGAATATGAAACATGTGCAGTCGTCATTCAGCCATCACTATCAAGCAGAAGTGGCGGCAGGATTGGAGAACACCTTGTTGATCGGGCACTTGTGATTTCCGTGACCCGTCGCGTGAATCGCGTAAATCGTATAAGTCGCTTAAATCGCGCGAAACCTGCGACGGATCGCTTACTTTGACACCAGCCTCACTCTTCTGCTTTATTCGCTCATTTAGTACATAAATTGCTCACAGTTGAGATTCAGAACAGTCCCAGCGGTTCGCTGAGTGATAATGACGACGATTCTTCTGAATCCGACAATGAAGCAGTGGCTGAGCACAACAATGATGTAGTCCCGGTGGAGCCCAGCGAAAAGACCCAAAGTCAGTCGGGTCATGAAGCGAACGATGGTAAAAGGTATCTTCCGCGTCCGTTTTGGCACGCTGTCTCTGTAATGTTTATCAATCACTGCTGATGTTCAGGAAAAGGCGTAATGACGATGAAAAACTAGATGAAGTGGTGATCAAATTCAGTCACATCTCTCTTGACACTGAGGTTGTACTTTCAAAAGAGTTACTTTAAGCAGAGGTCTCTGACACAGAGACACAGCTTTTAATTCTTCATTGGGTCTCTGAAAATATCAATCGAGAATGGTTTTTCTAGGAATCTGCCAACAAGGATAGCCGCACGAGTGATCTTGCCGATAAACCGAGTTCCATGATAACTGTAGTTAGACCTTCTCAATGTCAAGATAAATTCTCCGGCGGTGGTCATGGAAATCAGGGTGCTGTAGACTCACGTCCACTTAGACCTGCGGAGGTACGATTCCCATGACATGAAGCTATGTTTGCGTACGTGCTTGCGTGCATGAACATGGGTGTGAATGCATCCATTGGCATGCATCAATGGCTAATTTTCCGGAAATAGGTCAAAATCTATATGGAATATCCGGTGCTCTTATCATGAATATGACATTCATTTTTCCCAATGGCTCCAATTTACGCCACTTCGCCGACAGTTGGCGCTGTTCTCGCGTTACAACTTTCTTGTGCCAGTTCTTCGCTTCCACTTCAACTTTCTCGTGGCCAAGTCCGGTAAAATCTGAGTAAACTGAATAGGTGATAAGGAATACTCAATACCTAACTACTAGGCGCTGCTAACGTCTTTGCAGCAAATTTGAAGTTCAGTCTGAAAATACAAGAAAATTTCGTCACACGGGGCGCCTCCCGATGGTCTTCAGACCATTTACTCACCACTTTTGGCCATCACAAGATCGTTTGGCGGAATTGGACCCCGGTTTTTCAGTCAACGCATGAGCCGCTGTAACATGCAGGTAGCCGTTTTGAAAATGCTCTACACCTACGACCTTCTTTGTAATCACCAAACGTCTCCGACTCTGTCAACGTAGCGATAGGCTTTCAGCTTTGTTGTGCTCGTCTGGAGTCTCTCACAAGGCGCACTCATACGAGAATATCGCTTTCCAACTCTCTTCAAAAGGCTGAGTCCCACTACAACAAAGAACATCTTTTCCTTCTACACTCACCCCCTGGTTCACAGAAGCGTAACCAATTAAAGCACCATGGTTCAAATTTTGAACTGCATGCGTGTGCCCTTGTTACTGTGATTTATGGCCACCCTGAAGGAAAAAAGCAATCTTGTCATGACAGAAGAGCGTCTGAAAACCCAATTGAGCGGAACTGAAGTCGAAAATAGAGGCAAAGTACTACAAAGGTGATTGACCAGGTCAGGGGATCCACCGATGAGGTCCACATTAGATGAGTTCAGCCGGCATGAAGTGCCCTTCACATAGCTGACCATTTTAATTTGCGCGTATCGTAGTTCGAAAAACAGAGATGGACGCGAGTCCACGAGAACTTAGGGAGACGAGGAATTTAGTCACTGCAAGTGAAAATACCCTAATTTCCGGTGTATAAGCCCGCGCCGATTTCACGTAAAACCACCCCCGCTCGTGCAGTGTAACTTTGTACACCTTAGAAACCACCGCAAATTTGCCTATAGAGGTAAGTCGATGCCCTGATCACGAAAATGACTTTCATTTTCAGCGCTGGCGCCATCTGGCGCCAGTTGGCGCCACCTTGTCACGACCCTTGTTTTCGTCAAAATCGGTGTAAACTTCAGTATAGGGGTTATTTGGGACCCTGATTACGAATATGACATTCATTATAGGCGCTGGCGCTGTGTTGACCGCGTATAATAACTTCGTAACTCCTTACGAAGTATAGGACGCCATTATTCGCGGGGACGCACTGCTTAAAGCAACAATCCAGGAACGAATTCGCGGGTAAGGACCACCTATAATGACGTTGCAGGTGAGAAGTTGGTCAATGGAGAAAGAAAAAGTAGAAAAAAACGTCGGGCAGGGGCTTAGACAGGGACTCCCCCTGCCGTTTAGGGAGATGTGTGTTGGACGAGTTGTCCGAACCTGCCCGTAGTACATGCGCTCCAATTGAACTGCTGGCAAATAGCCATGCATGCTTGCAAATACATAACTATTTGCCAGCAATCGAAATTGAAGCGCTTCAATTGCGTTCTTATGGAATCGACCTCATACAGCGCGGCGGTCCCGCAACGACCGCTAGTCGAGCAAGCGCTCTGCACAGCGAATGTTGGGCGATCCGCCTCTTTATGGGTGATCCGCCCCCTCCAAGAGGACTTCGACCCCTTCCAGCGCATTTTAGAGGTAGGTTTTGAAATTAAAGACATTTCCTATAAACTTTAGTTGGGCTGGGGCATGTTTTGACCGCCTAATGACCAAGTAGTTGAAACCCTGCCTGGACTGTTGCTTTAACGCTTTCGGGAATAGGACATGCATGCCCTAAGAGATCAGCTGAGCTGGACACAGTAGGTCGAGGAGGCGGTGGTTGATCGTGGGTGGTCATGAAAGGCCACCTGTGCCAGAGGGAAACGATTCGCGCGGGAAGGTCCCAATAAAAGGGGTCCGTGTTCCTTCACAGTATCTCTCTTCCAGTTCTTCTCCAGTTCCAGTGCTGCAGTGGTTCCTGACGTTTCAGTGACCCACCTGCAGTGTTCTCTTCTCTAGCTTCAGTGTTTCCGCGTTGTGGCATCTGTGTGGTGCCTTAGTAGACTTCCTGTTGAGAGCCGTAGGGTCCGCAGGCAAGAGGACCTAGGCTCAGAGGAGTAGCCTTAGTGGCTGAAAGGTGAGAGCCTTAGTGGCTCGTTAGGGGAGCCTCAGTGGCTCGGTGATTGGCCTTAGTGGCCTGAGGAGGGAGCCTCCGTGGCTCGGAATTTGGCCTGAGGGCGCCAGAGAAGCACTTGTGGCTTGGTGGGAGCTGGCCTCCAGAGGTCCAGTGAGGAAAAGTCTTCGTGACTCCCGGGAAGAGAGATTGCGCCGTGCACCTCATTGCTGCCCTCGGCTCAGTGGTCCCGACCAATCGATACAATCCGCCTCCCATCGTCCCGTGATCTTTGTAAATTGCATATTTATTGTTGATTTTTCTGTTTAAATAAATATTCCTTTCTACTTGTCTTGAGCTCAGTTAGTGAGGGTTACTCACACGTCGCAGCCACGAATCCATCCTACACTACATGGGGGCCGAACCGACTGCGACGATACGAGTAACCAGCAACTGAGCAAGAGAAACAAGTGCAGAGTCCGGAAAGGAAGGTGGTCACAAGGTCGGCTGAAAGAAGGAAAAGTCGATCGAGTTTCGACATTGGGGTGGAAGAAGGAAACACCCAAAGAGATAAACCAAGAGGTCTAGACGATGGAGTTCGAAGAAGTGGGGGACGAGAATAAAGTGTCCCTACAAGTGAAGAATATAGATCAAATGAACCAAAGTGGAAAGGGAGAGCAACAAAGAGAGATTTGTTTCCGAATTATGTGAAGCCCAGCGGAGAGCCAGCGAGGTTCTTGGGAAGTCAAGAATTTCGAATCAGGCCAAGGAAGAATTACCAAGGTATATGGGCGAAAGTTAGTGAAGAGTTAGGAGAATTATGGGGTAAGAGTCAAGAAGGGAAAGCCGTGCCTTCTCTCTTGGAGAGAGAGATTGCGGCATTCATGAGTCAAAGAGGGATCGAGTGTGTTGATGATTGGAAAGAATATGTGAGAACCATGGAGCAAGATGGGGAAACAATGGCAGATATCTGTGATATGCTGAGGACAGATGTAGTCCACGTTAAAGGAGAAATAGCAGCTCTCTTCAGGAGCAGTGCAAGAGCAAAGAAGAGTCTATTAGGGCCGAAAACAGGATAGGCCAATCAAACGCAGTACATGGCGGAGGACAAGGCGTCCAGTGGCGGGCAATGTCCTGGATTGGGCAGGGGTATGGCGATAATTGTTTATGTTCTCATCGTCAGTCTCCGGTTTCGACCTTGCCTTCACGGGATGATAAAGATGGGTCAGTATCCCAGAATCTACTAACCTACCTAAGGTCAATGGCGTGCGCAGACCCTGGGGTCTTCAGTGGTGAAAGAAATGAAAATTTCGAAGAGTTTGTAAGACGATTCAAAAGAAAATATGAGAAAGTTATAGGATGCGAGGCCACCCTGATAGAAATTTTCGGTGATGACCACCTGGGTGGTCGAGCGAAGAGTGTATTCACTGCCCTTCCTCAGCGGACGAAGGAACGCGGTCTGGATTTTGTCATTGGAGAACTGGCCAGGCTTTTGTCGCAAGAATCGACGGCAGGAAGGTTACGAGCCCTGACAGAACTGAGGAACCTGAAAATGAGGCCTGGCCAGGAAGGTGGCCGAATTCTGTATAGCCTTGGAAAATCTGGGAAAACAGGCCAATCCAGACTGTACAATTGAGGAACGCTCGTTGGAATACGCCCAGATTCTCCTGGATAATCTCAGTGATTGGCCCGAACACTTTCAGTTGGTAGGGGCTCTACACAGGGTGGATGCCCGAAAGGCGTACGAAGAGGTCAAACAATTAGCGCTCAGCATAGAGCAGTCTAAGCTGGTGTTCGGAGTTAGTAGGAGATCAAGTGTAGGTCATTGGAAAAATAGGGCCGCTCAGTATCGTAGTCATGGAGGTATGAACATGTCAGAAAAGGCACAGTTCACTCACGTCGGGGTCGAGAACGTGAGTGAAGAGGGAGCTAGGATATATGAAAATGACGGACGAAACAACTATCGAACAGGCTCAAGGATAAGAAAGGAGTCTCAGGAGCAAATACGGTACAGTGAGGCTGATGAGCTCGATTCTTCGCGAAGTGTTGCGGACAACAGGAAGTGTTATAAGTGTTTGAGATATGGACATATAGCCAGGAACTGCCCTCTATCTGCAATAAGAGTGAATCAAGTCAGGGAACAAGGTAGTGCTGAGAAGAAAACCTTGTCGGAGATCATCAACCAAGCCCGAAGTCTAGGGATGGTAGCACAGGACATTGGAAAGGCAACTGAGTTAGTAGGTAATAGAATTGTCAAGCAATTGAATCTCCTTGGTGGTCGACATCCGGTACTGATCGACACAGGGTCAATGATTAGTGTGATACCCGTGGAAACTCTAGCAAAAGCACAGGATGAAGGAATGAACCTGGACGCGCTGAAACTTGTAAAGGAATCTCAGCTTGCGCCTGTCTTTGATGCATCCGATAACAGGATGAGATTTTTCGGAGCGGTATACATTGAGACCGAGCTAGAAGGAGGGAACCGAGCTTTGGTACCGTTCCACATAAGCCCGAGTAAAGGCGACATGATAATACTTGGTACTAATGCCCTAAGAAAGTTGGGTGTGAAACTTTCCATAGTTGCGGATAGAAAGGAAAGCAGTAAACAGTGGACGGAAAGAGAAGATGAGAGCAATGCAACGGTGGTAAGGCGCATGCACGTACCTACCCGCGGCGCAGCTTGGGTGCATGCGCATGACTATAGAAAATCTTCAGCGGAAGTAGGGGAGAGGTGGATCAGTGGAGGAAGTGTAGCGCACGAAGGATACACCGTTAAGAATCTAATGGTCAGTCCACCTTCTCGGAAGAGAAGAGCCAATGCGGGACGCAGGAGAACACGTAAGAATGGGGAAAGATTGCCAAAAGTTGTATATGAACCTGTAAGAGAAGCTGCGTCCACAATTTGTAAAGCCCACAGAGGTACGGAGGCGATAAAGCAACGCAAAGAAGCCATTCGCTACAGGGTCGAATTGCCGCCGCTAGGCGTTGAGCGGTCGATGAGGGCATCGACTTCAGCGAGGGGGGGCATGTCAGGGAAAGACATGCATGCCTTAAGAGATCAGCTGAGCTGGACACAGTAGGTCGAGGAGGCGGTGGTTGATCGTGGGTGGTCATGAAAGGCCACCTGTGCCAGAGGGAAACGATTCGCGCGGGAAGGTCCCAATAAAAGGGGTCCGTGTTCCTTCACAGTATCTCTCTTCCAGTTCTTCTCCAGTTCCAGTGCTGCAGTGGTTCCTGACGTTTC